>JAHMML010000005.1:1380303-1510832 GCA_020341155.1 Eciton burchellii
AGAGAGAGAGAGAGAGAGAGAGAGAGAGAGAGAGAGAGAGAGAGAGAGAGAGAGGAAACATAAATGTATAAATATATATATATAATATTAAATATATATAATAGTTAAAATAATCAAGAAATTATGATATAATAAGATACATACTTGGTGACGATGACACACTAATTGCACTTTCACTGCACCTTAAACGGAAAGTAACGATGCGTGAAAACTCGAAAAAAAATTTCGCTGACTTTCAGAAATAGACACACAGAAACAGATCAGTTGCGAAATCCGGACATTTGCACGCTACAATAATTCATCTTTCTTTACGCATTGTACAATTACCATATGTTACCATAAATCACTAGAAAAAAAACGTTCGCTGATGATTTTCCACGCGTGCGAATTCCCGCCATGATGCGATATGAGGTTAGCCGCTACCGCTGCCACCAATCGAGATATATCGATATGCGATTGCATAGAGAGATGCGATTCTCGAAGCTCAGTCTTAAAGTGATTGCACCGAATAACGAAGCTACGTTCTACCGTGCCGCTCGTTTTGCGCGCTCGTTACCGCGGAAAAATCGAGTTTCTCATGTCATCGAGGCTGCATTACACGCAAAAGTCAATGCGTGCTTGCGATACATTCGTATTTCCGACGATTGTTGATACCGATATACGAATTTTTACATAGAATCTCGTCGTCGAATGTTGTGCATAGTAATGCCATATTGGACATATTTTTCCGATTGTCCAAATTATTCGGCGATTGTTAAAGCGTGCCGAAAAAGCACTCGGCTGGAATTAGTTCTTTTTGCTCGCGATATTTCGGTTTGCGATTTTCGGTACGTATATTCGCACGCAGTGCGAACTTACGGAAGTGATTTTTACATGCCGCATCGCGAGTGTTCAATTCGGCGTAGAAGTGCCGGTGCACTTTTTAATACACTTATTAATTGCACGCATAACAATAATCGAGTGTCGTGATGTGAACTGTGCCGAATCACCGAGTCACCAACAATCGCTGCTTCGTTCACGATGTTCGGCTCATCGGAATGCCCCGTGCGTGTTGCAATTATTTTAGTTATTCAAAGGTAAATTATCGTATGGATTTCTCGAATTTCTCCGTTAGTTGTTGAATGCAGTAAAAATAAAAATGTGTTAGTGTCAAAATATGTTTTTGTACAATTTCAGCCAAAAAAAAGCAAAGGAAAGGCAGCGTAGTTTGGAAATTGGTATAGAGAGCGTCGCAGGTGGACGGCGCATGCGCAGCAGTCGGTGAGTAATCCATTTGTTACTTGTGCGTTTAATTATTGATTGATTGATTGATTGCTTGACTGATTGATTGATGCGTTGATTGTCGTTACTAATCGTATTGTGATAAACACTATAATTAGCTCGGGATTTTTCGTTCATCGTTCATTATTTCATTAAGTAATGCGATCACTGGTGTTTGCGTTACGTACGAAAAGCACATAATGCGATCTATTTAATTTCTTTAAAAATTTTGCAAACATCCTATTGTGACGGATGAAGCGTCGAAGAGGCGTGAATATTTATGTAAGTAGCATTGCAGTACATATTCGAGTTACGTTGAATCAAAGATTTTCATGTTCAATTATCAAAGCGTGACAGTTAATACGGAGTGATATAAATTGATTGAATCATTTCCTGCTTACATATTATTCATTTCGAATGTTAATCAATGTGCTCGACGCATAGTGTAATTAATTATAGATAATGTATATTTCATTGTACATTACAATCAATATTTCCGCGTATACATATATCTATGGCAAAAGACATGAATGCGATTTACATGCGATCATTCGACGTTTATGTAAAATAGTAAATGAACGAGTACGTGATTTAAAGTATCCAATTTACATTGCATAAATTAATTTTATGGTCAAAATTCGATTCATATACAAGCTTCATGCGGCAATTGTCAATCGCTATACAACGTGTGACACGTAATTGATTTTAGTTACGCGTTTTGATTAATATTATTTCATATTTAATAATTTTCTAATTGATTCGGAGACAAATAGTTAATTAGTCTAAGAATATTATTTTATTCTCGTAGATAATCGTATACCAAATTACATGAAATAAAAATCTATAAGTAGAGTCATGAATTATCAAGTTTACCAATTGATACCATTTTCTTCTATTGTCACTTTAAAATTATGACGATTAATAATCTAATGCGTCAGTTAAAATTTGCATTGTTTATTCCATGACATATGTATGTACAATATTTTAGTTTTGTTTTTGCCACTTATATTATTTGGCCACATGTATTACAGCCATGTAGTCAGAGATAGCGTC
The DNA here is from genome assembly GCA_020341155.1 of Eciton burchellii. NCBI lineage: Eukaryota > Metazoa > Arthropoda > Insecta > Hymenoptera > Formicidae > Eciton > Eciton burchellii. The sequence goes on from JAHMML010000005.1 coordinate 1,382,617, forward strand.
ATATTTGTTTGTTAAATATTGCAATGCTTTACATCGAAATATTATTACATTTAAATCTTTTCTTTTCTTTCTCTTTTTCTCTTTACGTTCAAATTAAATATGAGAAAAGTTCAAGAGTAGCATGTAACAATAATATGTAACATGCAAAGTCGAGATTCGATCTTCTTGATGTTATAACTTTAAGAAAAAGTAATCTGTGACTATGATTTTATTTCACATTTGCATGCCAATAATTTGCTATCGATAAGCTGATGAGAATCGATCGCGAAAATCGACGTTATGAAAATCCCATATTCGCGTGAAACAAGCCGCTCGTTGTGCGTGTCGCGTTTAAGTACGTCGATTACGCGAATGATCGCTGCAACGTTTAACAAGTTTGCGCGATCTTGGACAACGTGACGTAGCAGCAACGGCACGTTATATTATTTTCGGCGAAATATTCTCGCGTCGATCGTATCGAGTGGCCTGTCGCGTTTCACGGCGAGCTGATCGACGTGAGCACGAGACGATAACCGCTGCGGTATTCGTGCTTCTCTCGATGTCACGAAATCTCATGTTTCGCGGTGATTAAATGTGATTTATACAAAAATAACGGAGACATATACATCGCGCTAGAGCGAGCGAGAGCCAAGATGCACGTTGCGAAGTTTAGCAAGGGGTAGCGATTTAGGTCGTAGGATGACGAGTCTTTTAGGCACGCGTAGGCGATTTTCAACAGAGAGCTGGACTCTCCATTCGCATGATTATAATTCCACGTTTCCTGATGTAAATCGCCCTCGCAATTTTAAATCGCTCCTACTATAACTTGGCCCGATCGGCGAGCGACGAGAGGGGCGAGACAGGAAAGGGTGTCGGCGAGGGGACACAGGAAAAACGCGAAAACGAAGGTTGACACGGGTAAACGAGTTAACGAGCCCCGGATGAAACCGTCATCCGCAAAGTACCTGCCATTTTTCGTCCTCGAGGGGTCCCCCATCTCTCCTCCCTCCTCCTCCTCCTCCTTCCCCTACATATTATACGTCATCCGCGAGCATACACAGACTCGTGAATCCACGCGATCCCCAACGAGCGAGTGAGTCATTCTCTCCTCGGAAGGATAGCTTTCAGAGGAGGGCACGTGGGGCCATTTTTGCCTTTCAGGAGCTTTCAAGATGACCATGATCCGTGACACCAGTTGGGGAGCATCTGCTTCCTCATTCGCCTCTTTCGCCCCGAGGTCTCTCTCACCCTATTTCGATCTGTTTCCTCCGTTCTTTCGCCGTTCTTGCCCGGATCGTCCTCGTTGCACCGCTCCAACTTCCAGTCCTCTTAAACCACTATAAACCGTCTTCGACACTGAACCGAAAGCAAGCACTCGGACAAGCGAGTACGCGCAAGCACCTTAACCCGACTATCAAGAGCTACCTTCGAGTTGAGCAAATGGCCGGGTTCTCCGCGCTCTCTGGATTTAATGTCCACGCGAAAATTGCCCGCGATCTTGCGAATCGATTTAAATTATTATTCGGCATCCGGCGTTCGAAAGCATTTTCTGTCTCACTTTTTTTCTTTTTCTCTCAATGCGGAATGAAAGTGATTTCGCGGGATCGGGAACAGCGTTGGGGATTGCTGAAAGTAGTCGGTCGTGAAAACTCGTGACATTTCGGCTGTTCGTCCATTGATCAATCATTGTTACAATATTTCGATGAGCTTGTGTACCTTTTGCAGCGTTGCGATTGAACGCATTTGACATTACATTGTCGATTTTTTTTCGATAAATTTAACGCGGATTATTATTATTAATAGAAAAGAAAACATTGCAAACTGAATCGAGTATCATGAAAGAAATGGCATTGAGCCGGTACGCGATTAATGGAATGTTACTCTGTAAATGGAAGCGAAATTAATAAATATTTAAACAAAGCAATCGCACGTGGCAGCATGTATAAATAATAGCAATGCATAAGCGAGTAAATCCTGTTTAAAGTTATCCTTTAAAGTTATCATAAAGTTTCTTTATGTTTTCTAAATGCGTGTTGTAATTGTTTCCATTTTAATCGCCCGATTCTCAAAATGACTATCTTTTATGCTGTTTATGGTATAATTAATCGAAATCCGATAACGGGAATAAGTGATTTGTCGTGGCATTTATATACCTATTTTATCAAATATTAATGCATATATCGGTGCCAGGTACTTCCGTCGCTTTTGACCTTTTGTGTCGCATATTAGCAACGTACATACATTGCATTCCGGTACAGAAGTTTCGAGTAATATGCAAATATTACGGTGCGGCTAATTACATGAGTATCGTAACAGTTTCAGCGGACCGCTTAATTTACATTGGTCGTTATTCTACAATTATGATTTAAACCATTTATTTTTACGTTGTACCCTTTCACACAATAAATAATCCATGACACTGCTCCTGCCTTTTCCCGTATCTTTATTTGTTTTTATTTTTTAATCGTACATTTGCATACACGTGCAGTTGCTAAATTGTTATCGGCATTTCTCTTTCGCATCTCTCGTGCGATACGCGATAGGATATTCCTCGGATATAGATATCTTTGTCGTACTATCGTTCTCTGAAGATATATACGCTCGCTGCATCGCTCAGGCAGGCCCAATTATCAGCGAGTACATACATCGCTGATACATCGATAATAATTATTCGCATATCAAATTCAACTTCTTCGCATCGAAGAATACGAGAATTCGGCGAATCAGCCCGCTACGCGTTTCGCGCGCGCGTGTCAGATGCCAATCGATGCTATCCTCGAATATCGAATTTATAATCAGATATGTACCTACGTATATCGGACCCATGTTACTTGAACGAGATATCCGCTGGCAAAACTTACCGGCAGCCATCGGTAAACATTCATCGACGCCATTCCGTATCGGCCACTCCGCATTCGCGTATAATTGTATCTCGCGAAACGCTGGGGCGGCAAAGGATATTACACGACGGGGTGCCAAAGAGTACGCGTGTGTATTCAGCCGGGGCATCCCTTTCACCCCCCGCCCACGCGGGCGACGTGCATTATTCGAGTATGCGCCCTCTTAGATACAGAAACAGACATCCCTTTCTACCGTAGAATCCCCCGAACGATGGTGGCGGTGGCGGCGGTGGTAGTGGTGGTGCTGGTGGTGGTGCATAAACCCCTTTCTCTTCCTCCGCGTCGCGTCCACCTCCACCGCCACCTCCTCGGGAGGTTTTGCAGGCTGCGCGTCCGTCGCGGCGCCGTTTGCTCGTCTTTTCCGTCAGTGTGCCGTCCGCCGTCGGTCGAGAACCACGTGTTTCAGTGGGGTGTATCATGGTGCGTCGCGAGGGGTGCTTATCGTGCGTCTCTGCGTGCCGCTTGCAAACAACCGCGCGATAACGGCGGAGAGATTGCGAGGCAGCGCGGCAGAGAGACCGATGCGCGACGTGCCGCAGAATTTTAGCCGCGGACGACACTCGCGCGATCCGGTCGAATTTAACGCGTGCTCCGCACATGTCAGGCTCATCCGCGGCTCGCGGACGCAAATGGGAATAATTCTTACGTGCCGTGGCAAGAGAGCGCGATAATCGGCTCGGTCTTCTTTCCTTCGTCGCACGGATCGTGTCCGCTGGGGAATTACGACCCCGTCGCCGAGGCATGTTCGTACCCCTGACGTGCCTGTAACCTCTCGATTCACGTACGTGGACGCGGGAGACGGAATGGATTGCCGCGAGGGGATGAATGAAAATCATCGGGCAATTCCCTGATTCGGTGATCCCGGCGCCGGACGATCCTCGGTCGATCGAAGAGTCCACGATGGCTGCGTGATCGAATCCACTGGTCTCCTCAATCTTCTTTCGAATCGATTCCAGGTGGTTCGCAACCATTGCTGCCCCGAACGTGATTGCAGGCTTTTGCGTCGTCCCCCCGGTCGTTACTTGGACCGATTCCAGGAAAAGCCCGAATCTGTGGTGGCCCAGCGTGATTGAACATCTCCGCAGTCCTTCGGTTTTTATATATGTATTGCGATAACTCGTCGTCGACGAGTTCCCATGCTCGGAACGGTGAACAAGTATTTCTACGTGAAGCACTCGACATCCGCACCCTTGATCCCTCGTTTATCGAATACATTAACGTTTTGATATTAACTCGAGCACGACAAAACGACAAGCCTTTATCCGGCACGAGGATCGTATTCTCGAATATATTCTAATCGCGCTCAGCCAAGGGTTGATCGTACGCTAGATTGTGTCGATTTTGTAATTAGCCTAATGGATGAGAGTCGGGTCTCGATCGTTAGCGCGAAACGACGATCGTGCAAATGACACATCGAAATAAAACCTCACTCTATGTAAAAATGATAATTATCTCAATGACGGATAGTCGTGTCATTATTTAGCGAGATAAGTATCTGGAGATAAGTATCTGGAGATCGTTTGATCGGAACTATATACTCGCATCGACCGATCATCAAATCTTTCGTTGTTCATCGTTCGAGAGGAAAGGTCGGACGTACCGGGCAACTCGCTGGAGAACGCGTTCCACGGTTTTTCCTCGACCCCTTGGCGACGACGTCGCGGGCTATAGTCCGCGTCGTAGCATGGTCACCGAGGGTTGCAGATACCATGGTGATCGTTGCGAGTTATCGGCGATGGTGGCGCTTGGATAGACCGGAAGTGCGGGAAATTTTCTACTACCTCGGAGATTACTGCTCCGCTCGTAGCGCGTTTTAATAACGGATGAACGCTGCTGAAAAGAGAGCGAGGGTGAAGGAGAGGAGCCGGTGGAAAAAGCAGGGGAAAAAGGAGCGGTGCACGACGAGCGCCGGGAGAATGCGCGGTTGGCGCGGTGGGTGCTTTAATTAGTGTTTAATTAGAGACGAAAAACAGAGCGCGCCGCGCGCAGCGTGGATACCGGAAACGTTTATTACGATCTGTAGATCGGTAATCGCGCCGCAGCCGAAGATTCGTGCGACGGGAATGCGGTCTCGAAGACGAGAACCCAGCTACCTTGGGTGGATTGGTGGAAGGTGAACGCGCATCATCGAGCTGCAGACATCCGGCTGCAGGTTTATATCGAGTAGTGCCGCTCTCGAGCGAGTGTCTCGGAAAAACGCGTGGCTGCGCGGGCGTGCGCGGAGTCATCACGAACGGTGCTGTCAATCGCCGGTGTGTCGCGATTACAGATCGCTTTTTATGAATCGGGCTTGGAAGGGGAGGGGATGCAGGCTCGAGTCGACGACTCGCCGGCAAGTGATTCGCCGCCGGTGAACTTTGAAAATGAGGATTTCACGTGGTGCTCTCTGTTATCAGCCTGATACTCGGGCAGAGGCTCGCAAGCGAGCTCTCGCGTAGACCGGTTGTGCCCCCGAACATCCCCGAGTGCAAGAGTGCCTGATCCCTTCCTGTTCCCTCCCCGCCCTCCCTCATCCCCGACCCCGACCTCTGTCCGCCTGTCCCGCGAGGTCGAATCGCGCGTAATCTTTTCGTGACGAGGATCTACTCGCAATAATAAGAGAACATGTGGAGTGTAGTGTTGTTCCTCGGACTAACGAAGGCTGCCTCGTACGTTGCTGGGAGCGGTAGCACCGTCGACGAGAAATCGGGTATGTCGTGTTGTGTATACGTCTCGCAACCATGTTACGGTGTAGTTAGCGCTGCATGTAAACGAGCGTGTAACGACAGGATACGCGCACTTATTATTAATGCGTATCTTGTATTTCCTCTATCGCTATCGGGCTTTTTTTTCTTATCCGCTGATACTTGACCGAGCGAAACCTCTCTCGACAACCCTAAACGTGTCAAACGTACTTTGTTGAAGATGCAGAATATCGTAGCGGATCGCTCGGATTCCGTGCTAATCACTTGACACATCTCGATGCGCTTTTGTTGATGCGATACGAGCGATTTGCAAACTGCGATTTCATCTGAATATTTCTCTCGAACTGTCTGTCAAGCGTCCTCTTCGGATTTGTGGAATGTCGGTGATTGAAATTTTCAGTTGGAAATCTGGAACGAACTCGCGTTCGAAATAATGTTTAGGAAGTAAGCAGAACTCGGAGAACGATTGTTTCGCGTATGAATAATGTCCCGAACGCGAAACGGAAATGCCGTTCGTTTTATATTTTTATGAGCCGGCTCTATCTCTACGTATTTCTATAAAGTTCGTACGAACTGAAATTACTTTTACCCTGTTTCCTATATCGTGCACTCGTCCTATTCTGTAGAAAATATCAGATAGGGCCAAACTTTATACCGGTACATTGGCAGACTTCAATTTTATTTTCGTCTGGCTCTCATGATAGAGAACGTCGCGAACGAGAACCAGAGGCAAAATATATTTTTCCCAGGACCAATCAATGAAAAACAAGCGGACGATCGCTTTCCGGCATCGATGATCCCTATCCATTTATTTCTTCCCCCCGTTTTTTTTTTTCGAGCGGAATCGTTAACTCCGTGTAGCGAAAATCGGATCCAATCCTTCTTTCATTTCATGTAAAATGGATAGATAATTTGTACATGGAGCTACATTTATCGATATCACCATAAAATTTCTGTGCAATCCTCATGATCGACACAAATTATTACTTTACGATTTCGCATGGTAAATCCGAGCGTTACAAGCGTTACGTACCAATCATTCGTGCCAAAATTGCTAGCAGTTTCCGCAATTTAACGATTATGAAACAATTAATATTAATTTTTATTTTGCTCGGCGGGATATCGATCGATCGGATATCGTATTGCAATCATAAAATAATATTACGCACAATGTTTAACATTGGAATTACGAAATTGGGCGCTGCCGAGGAATCGCAGTAAAATTTATGATTTCACGCGCTTCGCGCGGCAGACATCGCTGCAAATCCACGGTGAATGATTACGCGCGGAATAAGAAGCTACCAAGGAATATCCGCACTTCTTTGCCGCTGGATAGTACGAGGATATCATCTTGTTGAAACGGAACATTGCGGGAATATTGCGTCAAGAGCTCTACGGCGGGTAAACGCATCGCGCCGTTTCTCTGAACGCTTGCTCCCATCGTGTTGAGCGTCCAATTATTTTCACGAAATCTAGGCAGTCACGCTTGTGCTGGGACGACGCAAGTAACGTGGCGGAAATCATTGATCTCACTGTACATTGTCCGACTTCCGACATGTTCCGACTTCTTGTTCCCGCGCACACACGAGCAGGCTGTGTTTGCTCGCGAAAAAGGAAAACGGGATGTTAAACGAGCACAAATTCGCCTCGTAGGTATCGCAGGATCCTTCTTCTCTTGCTGCAATCGCATCAAGATTCCAGACCGCCATCTTCGATGTTCGCCAATGCGCTTTCGAGTGCACATAGAGAAAAAAAATTCTAGACAATTATATCGATATGTTAATGAGACACGACGGATTATCTTATAAGTGGATTCACGCTGACAGTTTTTCGATAACGCTTGATATTATTTAAAGAACAGGCTCGTACAGTTTTCTTTGACGTTCGTTGACGAGATCGATTTAACGGTGGCTTTCTCATTCCCGCTCGCAGTCTTTCCAAGCAGCTCGGTGACATTCGTTTATTTAAGTAGCACACATCGCGCACAATATACGATTACCGCCGTAAACTGGTTCAAACTATCTCAAAGTCATCGCGTAGCATACATAGCACGCGAACTGCATTTTTCACGAGCACCGCTTATACTTGGCGCCATCGATGTAATGCTTCGAGCGCGTAATCAAATTCCGCGTACATGTAAGATTTCTCTTATTTGTTCCGATATTGATTTCCAGGCGTGCGTTTGGAGCACGGAATGGGGAGCGTAGGCGGCAATAACCGGGCGAAAATCTGCGCTGAATCCCATTTAAGTTTATCCCTTTGAGGTGCGCGAGATTCTCGATGCGCACAAAGTCTGCATCATCATCATCGCGATGTTCGGCGAGCCGAACGTATTTTTCATTCGAATTGCTTTCGCGATGCGCATCGATGAAGAGATACATTTTCTTAATAATGCCCAACGACCGAGATCTCCTCGTTCGATATTCTTCTTCGCGTACACCGGAAGAGCCGTTTGCACTCTGACATTTGCTTCGGCCAATTGTCCCCAACAAGTTCCTGATGCTAAACAAGTTCGCCGCCGGGCGCCGGGGCAGGAATTCGATTAAGGCGCCACGATTCAGGCGCAAAGATATTCTAGCCCGTCAATCAGACAGGAAGACCGGGAGATTCCGTTCCGGTGATCACAGAGATCGACGACGATCCACTCGCTTATCCGTATTTCCGGTGGAAGCGGTAAGGGATTCAATTGGATTTTAGCTCGCGCGTTCGTTTACTTCCGCGCTCCTGATTGCCGGAGCATACCACCCTCGCGCTCTCATGCTTTCCCTCTCGAGAATTCTTGGGGAATGCAACAAATCATTGGCACCGAATATCTTGGATTCACCGGGGACTCGTTGTTAATCCAATGAGATTAACTTGTGCAACGCATAAATTAATTCTTAATTCTTTACCGCGTGATGTAATCTGAAAGTTCATGCAGTATCGACAAAAAGTAACTTCATCGTTTATCGTCGCTTTTATCTCGCGCGATATCCCGTTATATAGCTAATAATAATGCCTTATCTTTCGATTATCGACCTATTCGGAGACTGCTCTCCGTTCGTTCTTCTGAATCGCTTCTTCTTTCGCGTTTTAAGCGATGCAGAATTGGAGGCGAGCGGCACGTTACTCGCGAATATATTAAAAGGCATCACGCGTTGGTGTGCCAGAATGGGGGGTGCGGGTGGGCTGGAACTTGGTCGTTACATCAGACGAGCTACCGTCACCAAGTTCGGGAACTTAAAAGGAGGTCGGACACGGCGCTATCTGGAGAGGGGAGGGACAGCGGCGATAGATCCGGAGAAGTTCGGACACGTAGTGCGATTTTGCGAGTACTTCGGCGTCGCTTCTGGATACGGGACGGCGCGATGCAGCAACGCCGACGCCGACGCCGACGCTTTCACAAGGCCGTTTCCGTCCGGATTCTTCGGGAGCTTCGGGGGGCTTAGGACAGGACGTTGTCCCTTCAGCTTTTCATACCTCCGCGTCGGTGCTGCGAGAGATCCCCGGCTCGTTTATTAATCCACTCGGCGCTCACGCGCAAAGATTAAATCGTTCCCAGCATTAAAGATTAATAGCGAGACGAGGATTGCCGGCAAAAGAATTTTTAATTCTCACCCGCTTCGCAAATGAGAGCGACACGTGGAGCGCTCATTAGGATTTCACTTGCCATCGAAAATCCGACAGTTCCTCTTCTGCGAACAAAAATATCGGCGTGTCGCGAACACGGTTTTCCGTCATTGCGAGCTTCCGAGATCCAAGCGGCGAATAATACGTATTTTCGGATAACAATGGGAAGGACGTAGATCTCTCTCCAAGTCGAGGCTATTCTTTATTCAGCCTGCCACTGAAACCTTGACGACACTCGTCGTCGACGATGCGATCTGAAGATTTGCCTCCTTAGGAAACAAAAGAAAGATGTCAATTTTTAATCGTTTTCGCAAACCTTAAATGTTTTCTTGCCGTTTATTGATCCGGCAGCTGCAATTACGCGCTATGCAATTATGTCACCTGAAAATGCGAGCAGGCAGGTTGCGCGTGTCGTAATAACAAAAACATGTTCAAAATGTAACAATTATCGGCTGCGACATCGTGTGTTACAGCGCGGCCTTTGTCGAGTGTCATTTGCACGCGCAGAAATATCGCGATGAAAACTCTATCGGCGTGGCTCAAAGCGCATGAATTACGCACAATTACATTTTCGACACTTTTGAAAAAGGCCAGACGGACCGGCGGAAAGAACCGATAAAGCTGCCGGATTTATTAAACAGTGGATATCTTCCAGAGGGCCGAGGCAGCGGCGCGCGTGGGAGATCGTACGTGTACAAAAGTCTGGGCGGAAATTTATTTTCCTCGCTTCTTGTTAAAGGTGGCTTTACAGAAATGCCTCCGCCCTCCTACGAGATTCATACTTATGACACAGTCACTTACTTGAGTGCCCTAGATTTTTCGTCTCACCTTCCATCGCGATTCCGCCTGCACGCTCGTGTTTTATGGAAGGGGACGTTCGATAATTCTCAAGTCGCCCCGGCGGACTCGCAGCGCCAGCAAATGTCGCGACGTGTCCGCATCGTTAAGGGACCACCCATGGATCGTGCTCGTTATTAATTATCAATGTCGCCGGTTAGAACGTAACGACGATCGAAAATGGAAACGTAAAGCCGTTCTATTCGCGCTATTCCCGCGTGTTGTCGACGATCACACATATAAATTGCTGGAGAACCGGCAATTTTTTACGCCGAGTGTTGTCCGTACTTGTTGTTTTCCTCGTGCTGCGATTTTCGTTATTTAGCTGAAATGCGGCGTATCAGGTGGAACACGAATCGATGAATGTCGAAAGATGTTGAATGAATGACGCGTTCGGAAAACTGACGCGTTGTCTCTTTTTTTTGAGAGAGAAAGAGAAAGAAAATTGGAAAATTGGAATGTTTGCAAAATAAAAAGGAAAAGTAGATAAATTGAAGTAAAACAGCGAACGTGATAATACACGGGCACGCCTACGTATAACAAGATACAAGAGAAACGCACAAACACGCCAAGCATGTTTTCCTCGCGATGTAAAGTTGGCAACTCCGCCGTAAAATCCGAACGCAAAGGGATCGAACGCATTGTGCATCAGGTTCCAGTTAAGCATGAACATCTCGGGACGCCGGTAGCGTTTCGTGAGAAAACTCGGTTTACAATATCGTGCGCGGCGTATGTAGCAGGTAATGCGGACGCGGATAAAGAAGAAAAGATTAAAGTGCTCGTGGACGCGGGCTGCTCCACTTCCTCCAAGTGCAAACATGGACAGGCAGGCAAGCTTGCAGGAGAGGTAGGCGTGCAGGCACGAGCGTAGTCGATAAATAGCGAATACGAGCGACGTGCGCGTCTTTAAAAATAGAGAAAACGGATCTATTCGTGATCAAAGAAAAGACCAAACCATGCGACCGATCGTCTCGCCCTGAGGTGCACGCATAGGTGTGCGTGCGATGTGCTCAGCACGTGCTGCTAGTCAAGCACGTTGCCTTCTCCTCTTTCTCTTTTTCCCTCTTTCCGTCTTTTCGCCTTTTTCTCCCTTTCTTCATCCCTTCGCGGCTCTGGACCCGCGAGAATGACCAACTCGCGTATCGAGTCGAGTCTTCTTTCTCTGGAATGGTTTAACGAACCGATCCGCCGCAGTCCCCCCTCCCTCCCGTTCCTCGGCCACCATCGACGCTCTCTGACCGTGCTACTCTTTCCACTTCCGCTTCCCATGCCTCTACGCCCGCTGCGAAATGCATTCTTTCATCGCACGTGTCGCAGCACCGTACCTCCTTGATCTCCTTGAGTACCGGCTCGTACGCCCTATATTCTCGTAATCTCATTTTTTAATTTTCACGTAGCGACACCCATGATATTTCTTCCAATTTCGCGGCGGGACAGCCAACTGCCGGTACGGCCGATTGCGGGGGACCGACAAGAAGAATCGCTCTCGGTGGAATAGACGCTTGCCGACAGCGGGGGGCATTTTTATTTAGAAGGGCGTGAGAATTAAATTCATTCGCGGAGAGTTACGAGAGAGTAGCCTGGATGACGAAGATTCAGACTGGCTTTAGACAGCATCGCCTGATAACGCCGCGTTGATACGGCTGACGCGACTCGTTAGCGATTACGTGACTGAGAAACGAGAATTGAAGTGCGTGATCGTCATCGTGTGGCGATATTATCGGCAAACTCGTAAAGGCTATGTCATTCCGCTCGCGGAATTGCGCCTTGTATTTACATTCCGGGATGCATCGGCTTAATTCGTTTCGCAGCTGAGCGTCGTTTCACGGCAGTCAGTCGGCGTCTCTCTTAACGCGATTGCATCGGTCTACTTCCATCCCGTCTCTCTGGTTTTCATCCATTACGTGTGTCCAGTTCACTCAAGTTCGTCTCGAACTCGGCACCACTTAACATGCACGTTTTCGGATAGATTCTTTTATTTCCAGCGGGATTATCGCGCGAGGTGTTCATCTCCGCGACTACGTGACCCGGGGTCGGGACCTCGCGCGAGACGTGCGCGTGCGATTCAACGTCGCGCTATATCGCCGCGTAATTTTTATCCGGGACTTCACGATTCATTGACTGCTCGCCGCTTTCTTTGTGATACCGATCGATGAGACGCGAGAGACGCGAGAGAAAGAAAGAAAGAAAAAAAAGGACGGGCAAGGGAAGAGCGGCATGCGGCGGGGATCTCGTTTTTCGTTTCGCCGATTTCGTTTTTCCTTCGCGCGCTCCTTTCAGAAACTTGGCGCTCTTCCTCCCCTCCTCCTCTCCGTGGCAGTATATTTCAGGCTGTAACGTCAGCACGATAATTCCTCGCGTAACTCTAATCGAGAAGTGATTCCTCTCGCTTAATCGCGAGCAACTAGTTAATTTTCGAGATGAAATTTTCATCGACGTCTCCACGTCCGCCGTTCGACGACGGGAAAGTTTCGCTCGAGAAGGAGCGACGGCGACGACGGGGGGAGGGGGCGGGGGGATCCGTCCGCTTGTAATCAGAGTAAACCCTGGAAAACAGATGGTTACCGTCGTCGTTACGGATGAGCCTTAGACCGAAACTGCGGTCGCAGCCTGGCGCGATACGCGCGTAAAAGGAGCAGGAGGGAAAAGAAAGAAAAAAAAATAATAAAAGCTGATCTACGAACGTTAATGGTGGACAAAAGGGATCATCGTATGGACATTTTTCATAGCGCGCCCGCGTTGTTTGGCTATCACATAATTCACTCGGCGCCTTGTCGGCCGGATTGTATTTGTTGTTAATATTATTGGTACGTGTGTTTGTTTAGTGGCCCCCGCGTTTAAACTACGAGTGATACATGGAGTATCCCCCGTCAGGCAAGTTAATGCCCGCTGCTTGTCGCCTACCGCTGCCATTATCGACGCGAGCGAATTTGCATGGTAATGCTAGCGGAAGCAAAGCGCAATTTTAGTTTCAACGTCCGCGTCGAGATTCGCGGGCGATATTCCTGCCTCGCGACAAGCCGTGAGAATTTCGCCAACTCGTCGTCCGCTTACCGCCTTCTTCCACCTCGATGTGCGCGATGTAGCCGTCACGAATGGCGCGAACATTTTCCACGCTTTTGACGAAACGCTTGTCTCAAGTAGAGACAAGCGTGAAGAGCGTGGAGCGATTAGCGTGCACAGTGCGAATCATCTGGCGACGTGTTATCGGTTCTTTCATGCTCTACAACGCGTCCCCCATTTACACGGGCCACCGACCTTTGATCACTCACTGTGTACTCGACGTTGACATATTTCCAGTAAGAGCCATGTAAATGTATTTATATACCTCGGCCGTGCAGAGAGGACCGCCTGATCGATGCCATCGCCTGCGAAATAATCTGGTTTCGAGGATAACCCGGATAACTCAGCGAATCACGATAATTCGAAAAATGTGTCAACAGCGTAATTGATCGATCCGGCGAAAGGAGACGCGCGCGCGTTGTTTTGCTGGATTCTCGCGAAATCGCGTATAATGAGAATGTGTCCGCGCGATGTGTTCGCGAACCGGAAAAATCTCTCGCGTAAAATTACACGACATTACACGATAACCGATTCTAAGGCACGCCTCATCCACTTGGAAAGAAAGAGTGAGAGAGAGAGAGAGAGAGAGAGAGAGAGAGAGAGAGAGAAATACCGCGTATCTCGATTTGTGCGGCGCTCGTTTTATTTGTATTTTCGAGCCCGCCGCTGCTCACCCCCTTGCTCCAGATACATCGAATCCAATATTTCCCCGGCGTTCGTATCCCCGTCGGTTTTCGGTGGATGCATCTCGGCTTTAAGCCCGATTCTGTCGCGTCGACAGTTACAAACGAGACGTCCTATAACTGTCAGCGATGAGGGAGCTCCCGTAACGCAGGAGGATCTCCTTTCTTTGGAATTGCATGCAAATATCTCGATCTCATCCTGCGCAGCCGGAAATTATGCCTACCGCGCGCGTTATTGTGCCACAGCTCTCTCGCGGACCTATCACAGAAGCTGGGAGCGAGGGCGAGGGGGGTAAAGGGGAAGAGGAGGTGATTTTGAATACGTGGTAATATCGCGTAACGTTTTCCCTCGCAACTATCTCGAGAAAGAAATGCCACTTCTCGAACAAGGATATGCGACGTAGCTGCGTTATAACTCCCGATCCTTCCTTCAATTCTTCATCGGAAACTTACGCGCTGAAAGCTTGAAGCGTCGTATTTTTCTCGTTCGCCGTTCGCCGTGAGATATCTCTACGTCAATGTTTCACTTTATGGCTTTACTTTACTCGAGCCAAGTCCGCGCGCAAGACTCGCTCGCCGGTGTCTTCGTCGTGCGCGAGAATTCAGAATTTCCGCGGACGCCTCGCGATGCATCGCGCGTATTTGATGCACGCATGCAGCACGCAGCTGCGGAGCAATGCTCGCCTGCGCACCTGTAATCTTAGGTGCTAAACCCTTCTAGGGCTCCTTCCGGGACGACGGCGGTAGCAGTCGACACGGAAGAGGGATCGAGATTGAATCTTGGCTGGCGGAATCGATTCCGCTTCCGGCGTTGTCTCACGGAGCGATTTCAGGCTATTTCCCATCGTCGACTCTTCGCGACGCGCCAGCGGAAGGGTTCGGGATAAGCGGGAGATGGCGAAGGTGGCAAGATACAACGGGGGATATAAGCTACTTGTTTCAGCTCGCGTCAACGGATCCGAGCGGGATATACGAATTTAGTCGGAGCTAAGAACCGTCAGTCGTCGCGCTTCCTTTTTCGTCCTCTCGAATTCCACGTTCAACCGCGGTTGAAGCTTCCGGATGAAGCTCGCAGTCAGCTTCGCTCACGACAGAACGAGAGGAGAACGAATACACACGTGTTCAGGGAATACATACGAGGATGGATTAAACATTCGGCGATCCGCGCGCTCACTCGTGTCTCTCTTGCATCTCTTGGCTCGATGTCGGGATCTTTATTAGCATATCCGGTAACGGTAACGCGTAAAATAAAATCGGTAACGCGAGATCACCTCCTTAACGGATATTAATATGTTGAATGCTATTCTAGTGTCGCTATTTATTAAGCTAGGATTGCACGGTAATTTGGCTCGCGGTTACACGCGCCTCCTTTTCGACGAGAGCATTAATCCGGCTGCGATACGCGATAGCGGGATTCTCGAATTACGATTTCGTCAATCAACGAAGCCGCGGCGCCGCATGTCGCGCTAAGTAATTTGCTTTGGGACCGCCACTGTCTCGAATAGCGGCTGGTATTCGCTCGCACCCTCGTCAGGGCGGAGGCGAGGAGAGAACTATGAAGGAAGGCACGGTTTGTTAACGGCGGATTAATTTAGTGGTTGGGTGGCGTAATTCCCGTACTTTCGCGCATCTTATTGATCGAGGCCGGAAGAGAGACGAGGAGTGGCGGCGGCGATGGCTTCTCGCGGCGAACTTGCACTCGCTGAACGAAGAATCGCTCGATTGTTTGTACTCGCCGCTAGCTTGCCTCGTCGATCGTAAAGAGCATCGAAATATAAGATGCCTCTCCAAGTGCGATCATCGCGTACATTTGACGATGGATTGCTCTTGCCGCACCGTGCTTCACTTCCGATCGATGATCGTTTGCGATCGTTCGGCACTGATTATCCCATTATGACAGTTGATAAAATTCCAAAATAGACTTGGGAATAGGCGGGTTGGATGGAATCTCTCGTGGATATTATGAAACGAACAGGATAAGAGGCGCGGATTGGCAGGAAGGTCCGTGGATCTCTATGAATCTTTAATGTTTCTTTTTAAATTCCGACTCTTCTCGCGGATTTTCTTTCCGGCGAGACTGGCAGAGGAGAGAGAATGGGACGATCTATATTTAATCACGGCTGAAGTATTTAATCTTATTATTCGGTAAACGCGCATGCTAAATCACATATGGTTGACTCCAGATGGTAATCCTTCTCCTTCTCTCTCTTTCTCTCTCTCTCTCTTTCAATTCCTTTCTCAATACTGACAATTTATTCTTTCCTTCCTTTTTGTTCCCCACGAACGATTCACGCTTCGCTCAATTCTACGCGAACGATATTTCATCGCGAGCAATATTTGTCGAGCGCTGTGTACATACAACAATCGCAGCAAGTTAGTCCGCGCAGCGTTCGACTTGAGGCGGAACTAGTTCCGCGCGATGCAACACAATCGCCATTATTTTGCACTGTTACGTCGCGACTTGTCGTTGTCTGAATCCCGTAAATGCCGTTACACATTCACGCGCATGTAGAAATCATGCGATATCGCGTCGCGGGTTAATCGTCGTCCCCAGACAGCATCGGCCTTTTCCTATTTTGCGCCGTAGCAATTTTTCATGACCCGAGATAGCGGGCGAGGAAGCAGAAGAGATTCTATTTTTTCTCCTGATTTTCGTCGGACTAATATAAGAAATTCATAGGGTACATATTGCTCGTCGATGTTCCGGGCGGAGAACTCGTTGGAGCTCTTCCTCCGTGGAACAGCGATATCCATCCACCCTCCCTTTGCACAACCCCCGCCTTACGGTATTCGTCGATCAAGCTGCTGTTTCTATTCTTTACTTGCGAACTTGCTATCGCGCACGGTCATTGAAGCAGACCTCTCGATCTCCCTTTAAGGAACTGCCGAAGACCATCCGCGTAGCAGTTTAGCCGCTCGTTTTTCCCGATCTCGTAACAATGCCGCCAACGGAGATTCATGGTTGCTCTAGGAAAAAGGATCGCCAAAAAGGGTTTCCGAGAAATGGCTCTTGTCACGCCACGTGATGTATCTATCCTCGTTCTCCCGCGCCATCGTGATGCTAATCGTTCGCTGATACCGCCATGGTCCACCGTGTACCGAATTGCTTTTGCATTCGCGATCGTCGCGAGGACGGCGATTATTGTGCGTCGATTACGCGTAGATTCACATTAAATCTTCGAATGTAAAATAAAATTTTACATTTCGCGGAGAACGACGCGTCTCATGCGTACTGAGCGCCAATCTTGTTGGCGAATATTTCATTTTCGCACCGGAACCCTCCTCAATAATATTACGCCACCGCGACGCGGATTGTGAAAAACGAAAGTTCGCGGAAGCGGAATACTTACGCCGCGTTACGAGTGAAAAGTGAATTCGCGATGCCGTGGATCAACGGGTAGATTTGCACATTCAAAAGGTAGAGCAGCACCTTCTCACTCCTCCCCTGTCTGCGCGTGCGGTGTAAGTGGATGGTGACTTTGAAGGCACGCGGATTCGCGAAGAAAAGACCGCCAGTTAAATTAAAGCAGCGCTGAGGAATTCCAGGCTGGTGCAAATAATCCGTCGTTAGGCGACGGAGATGCACAAAAGATTTTCTAGCGAGCTCGCCTGATCTCTAACAATAAGGCGCGCTCGACTCCGCTGCGTCTCGTATTCCTAATTGAGTCTTGAAGCTCGAGTCACCCTTGCGCGTACGAAACCATCGCGCGACCTATTTATATCTCGCTTATAGCCGCGCGGATAAAGAAGAAGCGAGTCCTTGGCGTCGTAAAAGCGGAATCGCATCGATCATTAATATCGCGCGCTGCGTTACACTATCGGCTTGCATTGCGCCTCGTTATAACGGAACGGAAATCGCGCACTCCTTCCTCCCTCTGTCTTCCCGCTGCGGAAAATTTCCATGGAGGGTATCCATTTTACGGTATGTATTATCTTACGAATCGTCTCCTCCTCCTCGTAATCACGCGACGACGTATTCGAAGAAATATCTTATTTCGCTAACAAGAAGCTCGGCTCTCCCTTTCGCCCCTCATTGCCGCCTGGCGTGATTGCGAGTCGCAAATTCGCGGTCGAGATACGCATTGCGCGCGAGAGCGAGAGCGAGAGCGATGGCTCGAATCGAATTATTAATGTCACGTATTAATCAGACGCGTTTACATTCGGCGATACCCTCTTCCGAGATGATATTTCTATCATAATAATGCGGGGCCGCTGTCGAGCAAGACAGCGGCAAGATAAGAAGAAGAAATGTCTGTCCCATCAGCGTGATGAAAAGATGATGGGATCAGGATCTTCTCGTAATGAAGCTTTTATGGTCTCCCCGGTGAAATTTAATTGTTCGCTTCGGAACGCGTAAGCCGGCCGAGAGCCATGGAGATCCTTGCTCAGAAAAGCTCGCAGCCTTTCGTCAATGTCGCACCCCCATCTCTGCCCGCTCGCCCGCGAGCAATGTGATATTTTATTAATTTTATACCTTTGGTTACCTCCGTAATTGTTCTATCAACTTAATGCCCTGAGCATTTTACGGAACTAATGACGGACGGCGTGGCTGTCTTTCTTTAAAGCTCCGCCAGAAGCTACCCCCGGATAGAAGGCCACTTCTTCTCTCCAGTCTTATCACTGACTGGATAAAAGGTACTTCCATCAGTGTGATAAAAAGTCGATGAGATCAGAGGCGTCTGGTGACGCGGGGTAGGTCGCGGCCTCCTATGGGAAATTGCGTATCATGAGGAACGGCGGAATGCCGTCCACCAATGGCGAGCCGTCAGTCAGCGGCGCTGTGAACGATATGTCAACGTCAGACGTACGGATGGCTGAGGGATGAAAGGGATCAGGAAGAGAGAGGGGGGGGGGATAGAAAAGGAGTCTCATGGAGAATTCTTCCTTGGCATAGCGCCGAGATGACAGATCATAAAAATAATAGCGCGCCGACTGCTCGGCGTTTCGTTGCTGCATACCGTGGATACTTTTCACGGTATTCATCGATAACGGCAACATCGATCGCTTGTCCCGGCATTCCTAAGCACCGTTTATCCCACGGCGACGAACGCCCGAACCGTAAAATTAACAGTAACGAAATCGCCGATTGTAATTTCGCGGCGAGATAGGATTCCGGGTTAAGAGCGCGTCACGTGGAGGATTCTAAGGTATCAGACGGTCGGGGATGGGGAGGGGAGAGGGAGGCGAATCGTAAAACTTTCTCTGCTCGGGGGATGATAAGGTCTCGCTTACGAGACGGCACGCGATATGATACGCGCGTACGTCGCTTCAAGCATGATTTCCGGGCTACTTACAAGTTACACTCCGCAGTTCTCTCCTGACGTCGCGACGAGGCGCTTGAAACGCATCGCCGGCGGATCGCGACGAACGATACGATCGAATGTAAAACACCCCGCGTCTTTTGATGAATCTCCCGTTTTTAACGCGCGTAAAATGCGCTTGGGACGCGTCGATCGATGCCGAGCGACGGAGTTAAGCGAGTTAATTTTACTTTAATCTGGAGCGGCCGGCAAATATAGATGAGATTAATCCGTTACGCGAACGCGAGCCCGGCCTTACATGATTGATGCACGTTCATCTTCGAGCATCACGCTAATATCCGCGATAAGATCGTCGATCGCGATAGCACGCGCCCGACGTGACATCTTCACGGTTTCGTTAATTTACATTGTCGTTCGCGTGTAATTATCAGATTGCGAACACCTTTTGTGTCGCGCGTCTCCCTGCGCCCTTCTCGCGAGCTGAATTATCGTATGCGTGATACGGTGCCGGATCGTACGCGAATCGTTGCGTTCTTTTTCGCCATTTGCGCTTAATGCCGTCTCGACGGTCGTACAGAACGGAACGCGAGCGAGGGATCCTTATCAAATCCGTTCCGATGACCAAAACGACAGCCTGATCTCGTTCTAATTTTTGAATTACGCACGCCAGGCATGTCATGCGCTGGCTCGCAAGCTCGTCGCCTATTTTCAGAGCGCCGCGCTTTATCGCGCGTGTCTATAACGATTAGCACGTGCTTTTTCCCCCCTTTTGCCTGATATCGATCAGCTTCATCTCTACCTTGCACACCTTGACGTGTGTGATTATACATAGCCCGCGCTAGGCGAGCGAGTCGGGAAGCAGCCGATGTCATAGAGGGAGTCTTGGCGGCGATTTCATCGATTCCTTTATTTTTATGCTTTCAGTTTTTTAAGCCTTTCGATGCGATGCAGACCATTTGCACTTTGCCGAGATACGCTTTCGACGCGCCTTCATCGATCGATCGATCGACAGCGAACGTAGCGAACGCGAGCTTTCGTTCGAGCAGCGATCTAACTATTGATATCGATTATTGTAAACCAATGTTAATACCAAAAGAACGGATCTCTTTGTCAGTAATGATACTTTACGTTAAAACTTGGCAAAGAAATTTTCCCTTTTCACAGGGAGAGAAGAAAGGGATTTAAACGAAATTTTTATATATCGCGTTCATCCGATTGTAATTGATTGATCGAACACAAATGAATTTATGACGCTTTGAGGGAAACGAGCGATATCGTTTATAAAACAAAAAAAACTCGTATTTCTATAAACAACATCAATGAATCGTGCAGTGATCGGCCGAGCAGTAACGGTAGCGCGACTGACGCGTTATAACGTTCTATTTCCCGTAGGATTCTTGCGCGACTGATCATTCGACTACAATGGTCAAGGGTCATCCGTTCGCCAAACGGATGACCCCCTCGGGGAATGACGCTTTCACTGATTTGTTGCGGGACAACACAGCGCTGCTGTTAACATCACACATTTCGCGATACACGAATTAATTTCCGAGTCGCTTCTTTCTTTTTGCCTTTCCCAGTTCCAGCGGGGATATTTAGTGCGACTATCTTTTCTCTCTTTTTTTTTTCCTTCTTTTCTCTTTTTCCAGCGTGTGTGTCTTTCGCGTGCGGAACGAACCACGTGGCGGCTTCGGTTGCGGTATGGCGCGCTCGCGCGATTTTAGCATTTAATATTCACGCGACGTGAGACAAGTTTCCCCAGTGCGCGTATCTCTCTTAGGAAAGCAGTTAGAAAGCCAAGGTCTTGCAGCTGCATCGTTGATCGATCTTTCCGCGAGGATACCGATTCCGTTTGAGGGAAAAGGTATCGCGAGTATTCGAGTATCAATAGAGAATCGCCAGAGTTGAATCGTTGCCCTCGTTGGCTCTTAATTCCGCCAATTCCCACGCTCGTTGATGGGCGGAGGAGATAATGGAAAATATACTTATCCGCAATCGTAATATCGGGCCACGGACGGGCCGTCTAACCGAGCGGAAAACGCATTTCGGAAACCGCGACAAAGTCCGACGTTAGACGGCACGAGCGGCTTTCGAAGAAAACGCTTTAAAGTTTTAATCGTGCTTCACGACTCGTTACCTATCGACCATACTTCGGTTCTGTACCGCATACGCTTTCGCCCGCGTGTCCCAGGAGGCTAAACTACTTGCCGGAACTTGTTGAAACTCTCGTTGCTACAATTTCAGAACGACCACTTGCATAATGCTATTTCTAGACTACTGTAGCGATGAAAAATATATTTATAACGTTCAGCTCTTGTTATCCGCTTCTCATAAAATATTCGTCGACTACGGAACTTTTATCGCTCCGCCACGCTGCTGTCGGAAGTACATCCTTCGGCGTTTGAATCCTGATTACTTCGTTTGCTTTCGTTTCCTTCCACGTTTTCGACGCGATCGTGAATCGACTTGAGCTTCAAGGTCCGCTTCATTTATTTTTCGTGCGACATACGACAACGGATCCTAATCCTGTTGTATTACAATACAACGATCCCGTCGAGCGCTATCGGTTGCGTCCTTTAAAACACTCCGCAAAGTTTGGTGCGAGAGAGAGTTAGCGACAAATCCTGGTTGAAATGCAGATAGAATCGCGGGCCGCGGAAACTTTCTGAAACAGCCAGGGGAGCTAGCTGTTTTAAGCGGGTGCTCCGATTCCATATCGTCGCTGGGATCCTTCGGAAAACACATTCGCGTACCTCTTGTTTGCGGGAGTACAAATAAAAACGTCCGAACGTCGCGTGCGACGTGGCGCAGGAAGCTGCGCGTTTAGATTTAGCGAACGCTAAATCCAGAAAGTTGTGTTTCTTCTTCCACGAATTGACAGCGGGGTCATTACCGCCGTCGTTTTTATTCCGAGATTTCATCGATGATGCATGCACATTCGCATACATCTCGAGGCGCGTTTGCAAATTAAACACGCTTGAGGAGCTTCTCAAGAGCCGGCATGCTCGCGGCAGACGCTTCACGAAATTCTTCCGTAATATTCCGATTTGTTTTCTTAACGCCATGGGATTCCTGAGCGCTCCTATCCTCTCAAGGGGAGAATGCGTTCACCGGGTCGAAGGTTCGCCGGGTTTTCGACTATCCTTGCCTCACATTGTTAACGCAGCAAGCGATGTAAAAAACAAGTGGACGGATGTGTATGAATAGTACATATATATATATATATATATATATGTGTATACATATATATACGTCATATGTACTATTTACGATGGCGGAAGAGAGATGAGAGTTATTTGCCGTTTCCTCCCCGGGCATGTCCCGGCGAGACGTCTCCACGGAAAGAACGCGTTTTATTGCGAAGCTACGTCCTTTGGATCCAGTGAAGTGCTTCCGCTTTCTCCTCGGAGAAAACACAAAATCGCAAGCCGTCAACGAGTAACGTGTTCCCGAAGCGACTTGGAGTCTCCTCGCGGCACACGTAGGCTTCCGTAAGGGCCAGAAAATTCCCCGATCCGCATCAACGCATCGAGGAACATTGTTACAGCCTGATCGACAATTTGCGGAAACCTTGGACCGAGGATCCACGTCCCTTTTGCCGTGTGGAAACCGCCCGAAGGCGCGAGAGGCGAACCGCGTTCGAGTGGACCGCTGAAAAGGGCGCGTGCTTCCGACCGGATAGCCCTGGCGCGCATTTGCCGGACGCGAGAGGGGTTGCGAGGGTGTAAATCGTGTGTCTTCGCCCGCTAGCATCGGTAATGGAACCACGCGCGGGTCGTGCACGCGTGCACAGGAGCGCTTGTGCATATCCGTCTACATTACGCTGCATAATTCATGGGCTTGTCATAGGCGCGAGAAGCGGATAATGGTACCGTACTAGCCGTAGACCCATTGTCCATGGGCAGGTGCCGTCAACTAACTTGGATCCGGAGGATGACGACTACGATGACGGCGACGGCGATGCCGAGCCTCGGCGTCCGCCGCGACGACGACTCGCCGGCCGGCCGAATGTCCAGGATTCACGCACGCTGCGTCCCGCAGATCGACCCGCGCCCCCATTTACATAACGCGTTGTCCGCATATTGTCATGCGAAAATTCACGCTCATTGTGCTGTCGCGTCGTGCATTACACGCGATAAACAATACTTGCGCAACAGATCGACCGACGTCAGATCCGGAGCGCCGTTGAAGGATGAATCGTCGTCGTCCTGCCATGCTGTTCGGAACACGAACACTGCGGAACCGCGGGATGGGAAATTATTTCTCACATCGCGATCACTGCGTGGAATTCGTGCGGGAACGCACGAGGAAATTGGATCAACGCTGGCTGATAAAAGCTAGTAAAAAAATTAATTTCGGAGTTGAATTCCTTGCGGAACATGAAGAGTGATACGTTGAAAGTATCACATGGCACGATCCATGATCGTAGATGTACGTGTCTAGATAATTCTAGATGATGATCGGTCAGAGAGCAACGGATATAATTTTTTCTAATATTTAAACAAAGCAACCGATAAAAGTTGCTTCGCGTCGCATTCGCGTTGCGCGAATGCAGCGTGGGTAGAGTGCTATCGCGCATAATATCGAAACATAAACTCCTTATCGCTATTCGATATTTCACATTCATCGTTTATAAATGTCACCGTCCAGACACAATAAACCTGGCGAGTTTTTATTTTCTTCATAAAATTTCCTATGGACGGAAATACTTGAGCGGGATATCCCGCAATTTTCCCCGGGAATTTCGCGGCCGTTCCGCTCTGGTCATCGACGCTATTCGGACATACTTGGACGGCTGTTTTGAATAAGAATGAATTCAGCTCGGCGGCGCCTCGAATTTATCACCAATAAATTCCGCATCCGCGATCCAAGCGCCATTCTCGCAAGAAGAATGCGCAAAGCGCTGTCGCCGATGCGAACGTAACGACTTCGTTAACTGCAATCGCACGGACGATCGCGATCCATCGATCACTCGACCGTGGTATCGCGCGCAAATTGAATGAACTATGCACGGAATGGACGCGAACAGTGCCGCACAATTAAACGAAGATAAATTACGCGTGCGTTTCGTCACGGATTAGAATATAATAATGTCGATGCGCGTTCGATCGCGACAGATGTGCGCGATTATCGTGAAACGCTCACCGTCAAACGCATCAACCGACTGATAAACTATGGAAACGGAGCTTATGATTATATTATAATTCGATTATGTCCGGTACGTTATAATTTCGAGCGCTTAATTCCGTTCGGATTAAACGACACTAAATTTCACCGAAAATTATACGCGTTAGCCATTTATTGTGAGACCCACGCGGGGGAATTGCCAGCTAAAAATCTGGAGTAGATTTCTCTTCCTTCCAGGCGGCTGCGACTCACCAAGATGTAATATTATGATTTCGACGCGACAAAAAGTTACGGATAAAATTACGCGCGATTCCCATCGACGAACGGGGCCCAAAAGGGACGCGCTTCATTCCTGGCTTTAATGCGATTTAATATGCCGGCTCTCTCCCCCTTTCGGTGCACAGTTAATTGCGATTTGTTCGCAGAATGCGCGATACCCGCTCGGCTAATTTTTCCTTCTCGGCATTAAGCGCAACCGTATCGCAGCCGGCCTTCCGTTCGCGCGTTCTTTAATTTCGCCGTTTTTGTGTATTATTTAATTTCATTAACGCCCGTTCTCGTCTGCGTTTCATTCGTTCGTTCGTTCGTTGGTTCGTTCGTTCGCTCATCGTTGGTGAAACTCTTCATTTCCGGCTTTTTCCCGCCGGCGGATTTTTCTTGTCCGTGCTACCCATCCGAGTCTGCGCGATCTGCATGATGAGCGCTTCCGTCATAGCGCTATCCTTGTTAAGAATAAACGCGGAGCAAACATTCTTTGAGTTTTTATACGGGATGTTTCAATTGAGATTTTAGGGGCTGTTGGATGAATTGAAGCTCGATGAAGTAAAAATCAGAGAGATGCAACGGGCTTCATTCAGGTTGGTTGTTTCATGCAGCTTGCATCTTCGGAATAAATGTAAATTGCATAGTTCTCTAGAGCGATAAATAAAGTCAATCTTGGATATTTAATAGAAAGATTCATCAAATAAATCAGTAAGCAAGATTGATGGAAAATCTGTCACGATTTAAGGTTACATCTTCAATTATGAAATTTTAAATTAAATATCAATAAGATTTTTGATCGCGCTTGAAGTTAAACATTATTCCTAAATTCAACGAAATTTACTTTTAGTTTTATGTGAAAACGTTGGCTTTCTTTCTCTAGAATGTCGTAATATAACGTTTCAATGAATACCCGATAAAGTTAAAGTAAACTTTGGTTTAAACGGGTTTGGCGAAATCGACATTAATCCAAATTGTCCGTGCCAACAAAAACTGAAACAACAACTCCGTAATCTAATCTTTTTGCCAAAAACCAATAGAGTTCAACCAAATTCTATTTTAAATCGAGTCTGTGGAATCGATTCATTAAGCTACGCGGAACAGCGAACAAGAAAAGCTTGAAATGAGAAATTTGGGAAATGCGTTAGCCAATGAACAATAGCAGCTTCTATGTGAGAAATTTATCAGAATGTTCATAATTGTTCCAATATATTGGAAATATTGCACGATAATTAAAATCGAAGCTACTCCATATTGTGATAATTGTGCTATCTCTTATCGCACATCTCGTATTTCGCAAAATTCCGTAATTCGGTCTCTGTTTTCATTTATTATTTTCGGAGCCAATTAACCGTTCATCATTTTTTTGGCGAAAGCAGAAACAAAAAAAGAGGAACGACAGACAGAAATTAAAATTGCGTTTTTCATTTGCAACATTTCGCAACTACCGAGTCGCTTGCAAAACTGATGCGCAAGGGACAACAATGCGAGTAAAAAACTCGGGTGCTTGATTTTAAAATAAATATTAAAGTAAAAAAGAATACACGTCTATATATATATATATATATATATATATATATATATGCGATTTTGATTGTTCGCTATGTATTATTTTATTGAGATCACTCCATACAGTGATGCCCATTGGCACGTTTTTCTTCCCTTTCTCTTTCCCTTTTTTTCGTCCCACTTCCACTTCTCCCACCCCCTGCGAACGAGGGCGTCGCGCGGGCAAATTTTCTCGATTTATGTTTCGGCCGACGTTCTGAATATCGACATTTATCGAGGCATCTGTTACGCACGATCGGCTGTTACCGATGATCATAACGTTCCGATAATAAAACGGGCGCGAAGAACGGCGGCGGCAGCGAGAAGGGAGGAGGGGACAGCGCGCGAATCGAGTTGGACGATTTTCCGTCGTCGGTTCGCGACGGTCGGCGGCACGGCAAAAGAATGGGAGTTGTTAGGGGACACTCGAGGAGAAAGAGAGAGCGCGACGGGACACCGGGACGGTGGCGCGTTTAATCGCATCGCGACGAGTGCACCCTCGGAGGAGGGTGTTCACTCGCTTGACGGAGCACACGGAGAGAGGCGAAGCCGCGGTGGATCGACGAGCACGAGCTCGTAATGCACATCTTCTCCCGCGGCGGGAACACGTACAAACAATGTAGCCGGGCTTCGACCCCGACGCCACCCCCGTCCGCGCTGCCCGGACTCGAGTTGAAATTTATGAAAAACGATCGTCGATTAAGCCCACTGGCTCGAAAAGAAAATCCTCATTGTCCGCGGGGGCGGCGGAAGAGGGCGGCAGACACGAAGACGAAGATGAAGGAGTAGAAGAAGGAGAAGAGGGGAGGAAGAAGAAAAGGAAGGCAGGAAAGAACAAGCCCCTCCGGACGAGCTCCGTGGGGAAAGAAGCGCGAACCGCGTCCAGGGAGGGATGATGCGCCGGTGGGGATGGCGAAAGCGCGGTGATGGTTAGTATTGTGTCCTTACCGCACCCCCCTCGTGTAGCGAAGATCGCGCGAAAGCTCGGTTCAGATCTCGTGTCGGGGAGAGCGATGTTGGCGATGACGAGAATACCAGGAGTTCGTTAAATTTCATCTCATTAGGATGCTCAGTGAGACATTAAAGCCAACTCGGGGTCGCGCGACAGAGATTCCGCGGCACAGCGGAGGGGAGTCAGAAGCGGTAAGAGTCATTCTATCGTCGTTTCGCGACGATTTTACGAAATTTCAGGATCCATATTTCATACGACACGCGAGAAGGCGATAAACGAGAAGCGTAAAATCGTCCAATTTCCATCTCGTCGCTCGTCGGACACGAGGGAAGAGTTTCATAAGTGTATCCGCAGTAGAAATTGATGCTTTTTCTTTCTCTTATTCCTTCTGCGCTCTTGCTTCTACATATTTACCGGCTCGTTCCGAGTTTAATGTGGCTTGACGAGAAGTTCTCTACCGGAGAATTCCGTTGTTTGCGTGATGCTCCCGGGATGCTGCAGCGGGGAGAATAAAATGTCCCTATTTAACAATTACTTTAACAATATTGCTATTATTGAACGTCCGCGTTCGCTAAGAGTATCTCTCATCTCTCATTCGGCGCATTCGCCCCGCATGACAGGCTCGCAGATCCGATTTAAAATGGTATCTACGTTGCACATCCGGCCAAACCGGATACAATGTGTCATACCGTGTTTGCTTGCCAAGATTTTCTTCTATTTGGACGATCGCTCCTTTGAATGCCGAATTGCTCGCTGTCCCCCCCTCCCCCCCTTTCCTCTTCCCTCTTGTCGCTCTCCTCGCCATGCCAAATCCATATTTAATGCATCACACGTGCGCGTCTATTCTTATACTTGTCTCTACGTGGCCGGCATCGCGCATTTTCCTTGTAAACCGCGAACCGCGACGGAGCTGCAAAGGACTCGTCATGCGCGGGGTGGGAGGAGGAGGAGGGACTCGCGGTTTCGTAATGATTCGCGCTAAAATCAGTAGCGCTTTCTCCTCGCTCGATCTCTGTGACCAACCGATTCGACCAACAGCGGCGGCGCGCTTATTGTTTATTGTAATCGTAATTGCCCTAGTGATTACGCTTATCAGGCATTCCATTATAGCGGCGGAATTGCCAATTATTCGGTCACACTTGACGCGTCCTCGCGGTTATCAGCGCGCCCGGATAATTATGAAACCTTTTTCTCGCCGCAATTCAATGCCGACCTATCCAATTAATCCCATTTTCGCCGTGACAATTGGCCGCTAACGTTTCTACTGCGACTACCGTGGAATGCAAACCTGGATATCAAAATATTGATTGTTACATACCGGCAGCGCGAACGCGGCGGGACCCGGGGAGGGGATGCATGTTGCGTACGCGCATCCATTAGAGTTTCGCGAATTAATTAGCCGGAAGGACGATCGGCAAAAATATTTCAATTTGATGGAGGGCCACCGCGCGCCGAATTCGCCTGTTGTATACACGGCCGATTATGAGGCGAGTAAGGCGAAGTTATGCGCGCGCACACACCGCGCTCTCTGTTTACCCGGGTAAATATGTACGTAAACCAGGAGCGATATGGACGTATCAAATATTGCATTAGTTAAGTTCTTCCTCTCGTCAAATGTCGAGCGGGGCGGGGAAGGTTAGGCTCATCCTCGGCTGCGTGTTTGCTTCTTGATTGTTTGCGCGATAATTTCTTACGGCGCACAGCGCGTACGGCCGCACGGCCGTTTCCGGCCAACGCGGCTGGGATTCCGGCATGAAATTTCGCGCGCCGAATTATCGCGCTGGATATTCTCGTTCGCGGCAATTAGCATCATCGCCGGTTACCAGCTCGCGCTCGTCCATCGATTATTACAGTCTCGACATTGCTACGCACTCTTGAGATGCACGTGTGCGCGCGTTAATCGCAACGGACGGCGAACCCGTTCAACGTACCCGCGTGCGGAAAGAATCGAGAGTTCCTTTTTTTCCCTTTTTTTTCCCTTTTCTCTTTACCGTCCCTGTTACTCGCTCACATCGTGCATTAATGGCCGATGGAACGGCATTACGGAAGAGCATAATTGAAGTGGGAAATTACTTGCGCTTCGTTTCACGCTAAAACGGAACTCGATGAGAAAAAAGGAGTCACGGTATGACGACATCATGCGAAAGCCCTCCCTGTTGATCGCCAAGAAGACCCGTCGGACGGGACGGATGTTTGCGAGATGAATTAAGTTAGAAATGATCTCCCTTTTCTCTCTCGCTCTCTTCCTCGTACGTACGCGCGCGCGCGCGATAAGCGTCGCGCGGCATCTCGCCGCTGTCATTCAATTTGGAGAACTGCGGGTCTGCCATTGGTTCCTTCCTTAGTTACATTTTCTACGCTCGCATCTTCTCCTTTCTTTTCCGCCCCTTTCGTTAAAGCACTATCCCGGCGGTGCCACTTGGTCGTTTTTTGGGTGCGGAGAACGCGGTAAAAAGTACAGCTGAAAGAAACAGGTTTTAACTTATTGCAATCACCTGCACGCGAGAAGCACTCGCGCACCCCTTTCGTTTCCTGCACATGCACGCCGGCTATATCTCTAGCTTTGCTTGATAATTCCGAGTTGTTTTTCTTCCTTTCCCTACGTCTCTTAACATTGCACGCTCATGTGCGCGTGCTTTCCTCTTTTGGCTTTTCTCTCTCTCTCTCTTTCTCTCTCTCTCTCTCTCTCTTTTTCTCTCTTTTTTCTCTTTTTTCTGATTCAAACTTGCGAGAAGATTATTACTTGGAAAACTGCTGAGTACACGTTGCTGTCCCTTTATGTCAGCCGCCGGTCCGATCCGCCTCAAAGCAGCGGGAGAAACTTTATCGTCCAGTCCGTTCGATCCGTAACGCGTCTCGACGACGTAATCAACTTCAAAATCGAGCACGTCGAACCATGTCAGATAGCATTAAGATCGCCTTGAAATATCGTATTTTTCCGGAATGCCGCGCGTTACCGCGCATATTACCCGTTCCGTATTGTTTGAATGGCTGAGCGTTATCGCTATTGAACCGCGAACTCGAGTCGGCTGCTTCATTCTTCCTCTTCCTCCTCCATTTTTTCCTCCCTCTCTTTCTCTCTTTCTCGAATAAAACGTACATTGGCATCGGATAGTAGTCTCTCACTTCTCTTACGTTTTCCCGATCGGTGAATTCTGCGCTTCCGCGGATAAATCCGCGGCAGCTAATGCACGCGAATTCTGCAACGTGGTCGAACTTCTCTCGCGTTTACGTGGAATCATAGAGTTTGAGAGTTCCTGTTGCCGGCGTGGGAACTTTGTCCGATAGCCCCGTATCTTCGTTTATCAGCCAGCGCTATCCCGGCAGCTCTCAAATTTCTGTTAGCTTTCTGCCGTTGTCCCTCGCCGTTCTATCGTCTCGTGTTCGGCCAATCTCACGAGAAGATACTCGACAAGAAGTGGCTGGGTGTTTTAAGTAGCACGGCAAAGTGCCTCGTTTCTCGGGCATCTTCCCTGTCTTCCATCCACCGGCGTCTTGCACGGACGGACGAAACTTTGGCATCTCCCGCCAGCTGGTAACACGTTTCGACGTAGTGGCGCCTTGTTTCATCGGTAAAGGGTTAGTCTTCTCACGTCACGGACGTGCGGGGGATGAAGAAAGATGTAACCCGAGCTCGGTGGGGCATTTCTCACGTGTGCGTTGCATTCAATGAGTTCCCCGCATTTTTACCCCTCCGTCTGTCTCTCTTCTCCTCCTTCTCCTTCCTTCTTCTTTTTTCTCTTTTACTCTCTGCTTCTTTCTCTCTCTCTCTATCTCTCTCTCTCTCTCTCTCTCTCTCTCTCTCTCTCTCTCTCTCTCTCTCTTTCTCTCTCTCTTTATTTTTCCGATGGCCAGTAACACGCGAGTGGCGTCGGATAACCAAGGGTAGGAGGATGGCCAACAAAAACGAGAAAGAGCCGCAAAGGGGGTTTCGATTTCCGCAACTTTATTGTACTTTATTTAACCTGTTTTCATTTTCCCCCTTCGACTCGCCGGCCTACACTCCGGTCTACACTTGCACAATACTTACACAAATATTAAGCGCGATATAAAATATCTTACTCGTATGATGAGAATGCTGCGCGGGGAAGGAGGGGAGAGCAAGCGTGCGCTGAAGCGACGAAACTCTCCCGTGTGGCGGGAAATAAAAAAAAAAAAAAATATATATATATATATGTACACATATATCGCGCATATTGATACAGCGCTTTTTTTTATTTCTGCTGACTTGAAGAATCACCCTCGCGTAGCTACGTCGTTTCCTGTCGCGATACGGGTTCGCGGGATGTTTTATCGTGCGGATTATGGGAGGCGTGTACGCGCGCGCTAGCGTGCGGCGGTGCAAAGTTATTGTGGCAAATTCACCGACGACAAGCTATTCGCGACGAACAATGACGTGTGGGTGAGCATAAATATTTCGATCCGACGCGAGAGCGGGGGAGGGGCGGCGGCGGAACAAAGGTGGCACGGAATTTACATTCCCGCGCCGCCGGGAATGACGCGTTATTGCGCGAATTGCGCCGGAATATATATGACAAATAATAAATAATCCTTAATCTGATGGCCATTATACAAAACTGCGCTGCGTGCGCGCGCATATTTTTTTCGTTAAATTAATGGGAACCTGATCGCTTTGCGTCGCTTTTGCATCGGGCTCCGATCTCACCGCATTATGCGTCTCGGTGCGTCGACGGGCGTTTGCAGTAATGTCCGGTTGAGATTTAAAATGTCGCGATGCGATAACGACGTCGTTGTTTTCGCGGTCCGGATGCGGCCTTTGCCGAATCCGATAATGCACAAATATTATGCCCGGTTAATTATCGTGTCTCGGCGGCGGTCGCGGCGGCGGAGTGGGAAGGGGGAATCGCGTTGACAAAATTGGCGCGATAATAAATCCGCGGTCGTCCCGGGGAGCGCGCGTGCGCGCGCATTTCCGTTAAGTGAATATGATCAGTTGGCGGGATTATTTATTATTTAATGCTTATTCAGCGGCAACTCATACAACATTGGCCGCCGTTATTCGCGACAAACAAATCCGCGCCATGCAAACGTAAATTCCGCGGGGCACTTTTGTTCCGACCCCGCGCTCGTATTGCGACCAAATTTATTTTACCTCGGACCCGCGCCCGCGCTGTTATTCCATTCTTCGCATATTTTGGCAACGGGCTAGCCTCCGCGTCCCGGTTCTTTGTGTCTCCATCCCCATCCCTCCTCCCCCGTCCCTCTCTTCGCCCCTCGCCGCTGTTGATTCTCTCGCGCGGCGATGCCGCGCCGAAAATTTGCGTAACCGTAACGAGCTGCTCGATGATCGTCGATAAATATTTAACGCTTACCGATAGCGGCCTCGGCGTTTTCACGGTCCCTGTCCCTCAATGGCAGCGCCGGTTAAATACCGTTCTCGCGATCGAAAATTCGATGACTTTAATGGGGGGGGGGGRGGGGGSGGGGKGGTGTCACAATCGTATCGCGGATCGGCGTAATCGCGAGCCAGCGAATTGCATTATTTTCGATTTTCCTGCCTTTCGATTTTGACGGGGCGCACAGGCACGAGGAGCGCAGATTCCCAAGTTATTATTCCCCGTGGCTCGCGTGTCCGCGCAAATAACATCCGTTTTTAGATTGGAAACGAGCTCGTCGCGCCGCGCCGTTGCGATGCATTAACGGCCGTAACAGCTATTTTTCCACATTGTCATCGGCAGGCGCGTGCGCGCCACATATTCGTAAACGTGACGGTTCGCGTATCGCAATTACGGCGCTTTGACAAATTGCGGTGTCCACGTTGTAAATGATGCTCCTTGACCCGTTGGCGCGCATTTTTTTTTTCTCTTTCCCTTTTCATCTCGCTCGAGGCTGCAGTGGCTGCAGACAGCGACCGGATAAACAAAGTTATCCGATTTAAGTATAGCGTTTAATATAGCGCGTTCCCGCGTGTCTCCCATCCCCCGTAACGGGCTTCTTCCTTTGGTCGTTCTCCGAGCGGCCGAAGACGGATAGCCGATCAATATTCATCAGGGATCGCAAACTACCGAGCGCGAGTTTCCGCCGCGTAATTAGAGGGTTCTCCTGAATTTTCTTGCCGACGTCCAGTGCACGGCGCAACTAAATCCGCGCCGGGGAAGCCGCCGCCGCTCGGAGTGGTCGGCCGCGGAGGCCGCGAACGAGAAGCGGAACTGCTCTGCGAAGTCGTAGAAACCGCGTAAACTCGGCCGAGCGTAGGGCCAGGACCCGGGCGTGAAATTAGCCGATGCGTTATCGGGGCCGATGCGGCCGACGGGGGTTGCCGCGGCCCGGTGGCTCTAAATGAAAGCGAAGCGTTTCGTTCTCTTCCTGCCGTCCTGCCGTCCTACTCCGTTTCGTACGCCGGACGCCGACAACGATCGACGTCGCCGACGATACGACGACAATCACTTTAATACGCCTGATAATTCCTCCGTTCATCATCGTCGTCCAAGTGGCATTAGAGCCCCGGGCGAGCGTCGTGTAGTACGCTTCGCGTTCTCGGCTTGTTCATTAATTAAAAAGCCAAGACCTGCCGTCGCGCTCTGGCGTGTATATATGGAACGTCGCGCGCGCGTGGCGCGAGAAAAAAGGCAGCGGCAGCTCCGCTCTCGGTGTGCTGCTTCTTTTGCCTCGCTTGTTTCAACGGTTTTATTAAAGCACCTGGACCGGGCCGAATTAAAAAGTAAACTGCCTGCAAGCATCCTACACCGCGCGCGCGTCTGTCCGCGCGCTGCGCCCGCGTCCGCCCGTGGACTAACGGACTAAGCTAGCAACCACCACCCTCTTCGCGTTGCTTCCGCGAACCTTGACCCCTGCTCACTTTGTTCCGCGAGCGAGACGCGACGTGCTCGCGTACTTGAAACGCCTGCTCGCCGTATTATTTTTTTATGTGCTTTTCATCGCGAGCAAGCCCGGGCGTGATGTGCTCCGGAACACTTCCGCTCGCGCATACGCGCGCGTACATAAATAAGATGCCGCTCTTAATGCGTACCGCGGAGAGATTGATGGATCATAATAGCCTCCCTTCGTTCCCTTCGAGCTATCGTACAGCGAATCGATCGGCGTCTTCGTGTCAGGGAGCGTTTGCGAAGCTATTAAATTGTAACGGTTAACCGGCTGGCGAGCCGCGACAGCAAAATTGCGTATTCGTGACTGTAATTTCGATGACACGATTTCGTTATTCCCGTCCTCCCCGCGGAAGAAATCGCGGGGAAATCTGCTAACCCCGATCTGGAACCGGTCGACGACAATGGCGATTATCGCGGCTTTTTGCACGATGCGGGATCGGTGACGGGGCGGCAGAGCGGCAGGCATCGAGACCGGCCGCCGGATCTCGCGATAATTACGAATTTGTCGCACAAATTAGCGTTGTTCGGCCCGGCCGATAATTTAGTTGGACACAACAGTGTCCAACAGCGGGCGTTCTCCTCCCTTTCCTGTACGCCGTTCTCTGTACGCGCCATGGGGGAGTTGGAGGGGTTCGCGGCGAGGCGCGTAACGGTAGGAGTGTAACTTGTACCGCTGCGAAAGCAAGCCAGTGTCCGCTCCAATTAACTTTTCGCCACTAATTTATGCGGCGGCTCCTCTCTGCGCGCACACGCGGTGTTTCCGCACCGATCCCCGTCGCGCTGTTCCCGCGCGCCCCCGCCGCGCTTCAACTTCTCTCCTCCCCATTTCGGAAGGTGATGGACCTTATTTTCAGAACACATCTCACGTGCGCGCGCGGCACGCACCGGGAGCATCGCGCGAGCGATTTAGCGTTCCGATTAGTGATTTAATTCCATTCCTCCAGTCTGTCGTTATCGCCGATTGCGCCATAGTCGCGATTAAATTCAGGCAAATTCGATCGCGAGACGATGCCAGGTCTCTCTTTCTCTTACCAGAGTCGCTCGGAGTCGCTGATGCGATATTTCATTGTTTCGTTAAACGTGAGATTCATCGGGAGAATCCGCGGGCACGCTCGATTACCGTTCAAAGTTTGGCGGCTACTCGCCCTGCTCATAATCGGAGGAGCCGCGAGCCAGCCGTTCATCGATCCGCTAACGGTTCTCGTAGTCGATCATAATTTTACTTAGCCACTTGTTCGCGGCACGTACTTGTTTTGCACGTGCGCGATTGCAGGTTGCCGCACGTTCACCGGCGGGATCCCATGAGGCGATTTAACCTGCCGTCGAGTAATTTACGGGCGGGAACGTACAAATCGATTTTCATGATCTCTTTTGCTCCGATGCACCGAGCGCATCATTAATTTCTATCCGCGATCGAGGCACGGCAGAGTGCGGCAGAAAGGGACAGAGAGAAGCAAGATGAGAGGGAAGGAGAGAAAAAATGGACCGTCGGTATTGACGCGAATGTAAACGGGGTGGCATAAAGCTGACAAATTCGAATGTATCCTCTCATGTATTATTAAAATCGCTAATATATAGCTTAGAACGTAACTCCGCGTGCATTATTAAAATCGTTGAAATATAGCTCGACGCGAGCGCGACGCGGCGCGTGACCCTTTGTACGAGGGAAAAAAAATATGTCTCGTCGCGTAAACGGGGCGGCGGCGGCGGCGAGTCCGCCGAATTATTAAATCCCGCGCTTGACGGCAGCTACACGGACAACTTTTAATGGAAAAGTAATCCGCTGTTTATCGAAAATATAATTATCGGCTACGAACAAAGAACAAACGGCGGTGGACAGTGCAGAAAGGCAAAAACGAAGAGAGCACAAAGAAGGCAGGGGGAAAAAAAGAGAAAAACAGGAAAAAAACCATGTTTCGAGCGCGGGGAATCACGGAAGCGCGGACGTGACAATGCGCGACATTATTCAATATCCGTCAAATATATATTAGCGAATTCCCGCGGGCCATCGATCGACACTCGTCCGGAGAGTTTTCCGGAATATGCAAAAAGAGGGAAAAAGGAAAAAGGAAAAAAAAACGTTATCACGGGATCGTGAAAAATCTGCGACGAAAGAGTTCGCGAGCGATCTCGCGTATGATTCCACGCGAGCCAGTTCCGGGATCATCCGATTGCGTTATCTCGCATCTCATTACGCTCGTGCGATTTGTTGCTCTCCGGTCATGCCGCGAGTTGCTTTCATTTCCCTTCCGGGTGGGGCAGAGGGAAGGAACGCGCGCGAGCGAGTGCGGGCGAGTGCGTCAGCCGCTCGCGCTTTAATCGATCTCGCGTCGCGACGTTCATCAGGATCAACGACGCGAGTTGTCGCTAACAATCCCTCCCCGTATGTCGGAATTGAAATGGGAACGATCGCGGGAACAACGTGGATCGACGGGGGAGTAGGCAATCCAGAGAGGATCGCGACCGGGAGAGACCCAGATAGACCGAGATAGATGCATGTCAGCGAGCGGCTGCCAAAGGGGGGAAGAGACTCGCGGGAAACGTTCGATACAACGACGTCGGCTCATTCACGGTGGTCAGACATTTCGGTACTTGTTTCCCTATTAATATGCATGTCCTCGTCCCTTAATCATCCCCTCGCCGCTCCTCGCTCTTGTTCCGTCCGCCCTCTCGTCGCGCCGCCACCGTCAGCGTGTCGTTCCCATCTCTCTCTTCCTCTCTCTTTCCTCGCCCTTCTCCCTTCCCTTTGCCGTTGCATCCGTATTCGCTGCCAGCCATGAAATCCGCGTAGCTCGATGCCGCGCCGCGCCGCGCCGGTGTTTCCTGTCTGACCAAATAAATCCACGACTACTGTGTCCGCGCCGCTGTAGCAAGCCCTGGCCGGACTGTCCGCCCATACAAGGCCCGTTACTACTGCAATACCGGGACGATTGATTGAAAGTTCTCCCGACGCTTTTTGCAGCGCCGCGCATTATATGCGTGCGCTCTACCAGCTTCAAAGGACCGCGACACCCCATGCCTGCCGTATCTAACGGACCTCTCTCTCTCTCTCTCTCTCCCTCTCTTTTTCTCTTCGTGTCTTCTATCCTTTTCTTCCGATCGGCGATCCCGGCTGGTGATCCGCGATTCTCGGCGCCGGTCGAGGGAAGATTACCGGATCAGAGCTGAGAATCGCAGGCGCGAAAAGTTGAAGCTGTCCGCCCCGGGAGCATTTTTGGATCAACGGTCGACGCTGGGGCACGTCGCGGGAGTACTTGTTACCATTGCGCTTCGCATTTAGTCCGAAGCGCGTTACCTTTCGCATTTGATGATTCGTTTCGGCAAACTCGCGGCCCGCGCGTCCCGTCGTTTTAATGACGGCGGGGAAGCGAGTAAGCCAACGTTAAATAGAAACTGTTGACCTCTGCCGTCTGGCGGATCACGCAAATGATGTTTGATTATGCGAATCATATAATTATATAAAATGATACTGATCGCGCCGGCGAGCCCAAATGTTTATCGTGGCGTTTACCCTGCGGTAAAAGCGAGCGAAAGTCGGCTCGCTACATAGATTCGCGTTGCATGTTAAGGATCAATCCGTTGGACTGCGCGAATCGGATCGCGCGCTTCATTCCCATGTCGTTTGCAGGCGTTTAACGGCGCTTGCTCGCGTCAATGCGCTAATTATCGCGGGGGTGTTATGGAGTTTTACGGCCGCGCGCTCGATACGATCGATGAGCGCTCGATACGGATATTCCGATCACGAAACACGGGCCACGGCTGCATCAATAAACGTATTGCAAATTTAGAGAGCACGATACAGGCATGTAACAAGTACGCGAGCTGAAAAGCGAAGCGCTGTCCGCTTATGTAAAGCTTGTTACTATCGGCATATCGAGCGATCGAAAATCAGTACCGCCCGTCCCCTTTTTCTTCTCTCTCTCTCTCTCTCTCTCTCTCTCTCTCTCTCTCTCTCTCTCTTCCTCTCGTCGTGCTGTTTCTTCGCGTGCCTGATACATGCGTGGATGCGACGTATAAAATCTTCCCAGGCATGTACGATTCTTTTTTTGGAATACGATAAAAGACGATTTCCGTGCCGCCGCGCAACATGTCGTGCTTGGGCAATGTAACTTACATCGCGTTGTTCGATTCACGTTCCCCGTCCCCCATATTTTACGTATTTGCGGAATTAACGTGTATCCGACACTTCGTTACGCGCGTTATTTATCCGAGTTTATTTTCCCTTCTCCTCTCTCTCTCTCTCTCTCTCTCTCTCTCTCTCTCTTGCTTTTGTTTTTATTTTATTTCCGATGCTTTCGCGATTATCCTCTATTCACGGGCTTGTGTGCTTGTCTAAAGTAAATCAATGTATAACGCACGATTTCTCCGTAATAAAAATAAAAATATTAAAAAATCCTTATGCAAATAAATGATTCGATTACGTAACGCGGATGGATGCGGATCGACTGCACGCGCACGCTAAACGCGGATAAATAAACGCGCTAAATCAACATGCGATGCATTGAATTAACACCGGATCGAGGGTTTTGTTTCAGTCAGGTTGCCTTTCGAGCGATCATTAAATTGCTGCACGAAGTGAGACGAGGGTTCGGCGGCCGTCGATTTCGTCCGCGCTTCAAATCGATGCCTCGTTCACCGTCGAGAGTCAAGTCAGAAATGGTTAGATCACGAAACGCAGGCACGTCTAGAATCTCAATACCCGTTGTAACTTCAGAGTGCAATACGGCCGTGTAATGCCGATTGCAAGCTGTGTAAGGCGATCTGCCTGACTACATAATGGCATTTACTACTCCAGCGCTGGACGATTGAACAGTTGGTTGCTTACTTTCCGGACCGATAAGTGTTGTTGCGCGGTTTGTTCGAGTATACTCGAATCGTGAGATGTATCCCGTAAGATGTATCGTAGCAATAATAATCGCGTAATACGTTGGCGAAACTGCGAGGGAAAAATCATAGTTTTGAGATGGAAGAAATGATTTTAATCCATAAAATCGTGGCACTCATGCGAGAGTAGAGGAGGATCGCTGATACATTCGATTAAGTTATCGAATTCGAACATCTCACGTTACTCGCCATTTGACTTAATTTCTCGTCCGGTTTTAAATAAATACGATACGCGAGCAGCATCAGTCCGCGAACGTCCCTCGAGGAACCTTGGCCACTGAATTTTCCCTTGATTTTCCGTCGTGACCATAGCTGCTCCGCGAATATCTATCGCATTTCCGATCACGAACGCGATGCCCGAGTGACGTCGATGCTCGTAACGACTTTAGACTACAAAACAGGGATGTAACACTCGTACTGTCGATGGGACAACTTCGTGCGTCCATACAAAGTGCGAACCGACAAGCATGACACGGGAATTTTGAGCTGTCCTGTATTCCCTGCCACTTTCCGCAGCACGTAGGGTGACAACAATTCGTTTTATTTATCGGTAGTTCAGCGAGGAGCCCGAAAAACCCGTAAAACTTCAAGCCTGTCCAGAATTAAAAAACAAAATACACATGGAAATATCGTCTCGGATCCTCATGAGATCTCCGCGAGATCTCCGCGAGAAGGAGACATCGGGATTATCGGGACTAGTCTTTACCGGAATCAGAGGCTGCGCGCGTCCTCGCACGTACGCCATTCGTTGGAAAGTTGGCGCAATCGGCGTCATCGGCTCTTCCTCGAATTTTCGAGGTCTCGCACGTTCCCAATTCTAGGTCACGCCATACGTTTCCCTCCGGCTCTCTCACTATCTGCCATCCTCCTGTCCTCCCCCCTACCCCTCCCCCTCCTCCGTCGCCTATTTTGTCTCCCTGCCTGCGACGAAAACTGTGTCTATGACCCGCGCACATGTGTTCCTAATTCCCAAGTGTACCCGGTATCGATCGAACGTGTTCGATATCCAGGATCGCCCGTAATTCTTCCCCAACCGTCGTCTTGTCCCTCCCCCCTCCCCACGTTCCGCCACGATGTAAACCGCTCCTTATCGCGACCGCTGTAACTTTCCGACCACCGCGAACTCGTGTCAAGTGTCGCGTTGATGCAGCGTTTCGAGCATTGCCGTTGCGACAGGCGTACGAGCACTTGACTCGACGCGTCGCCTCCGCGGCGCTCTTGATCTCCGTGGCTGAGAGAGACAGAGATTTTATTAAGTGATTTTATTTTTATGAGAGGCTCTTTCTGCTTGCTCTGTCTCTGCTCTCCCTGCCCTTGTCTGATTTTTTAATTCACGCTTGCCGCGTAAACGTATTCTTCCGCCAACGCGCGTGGTGGCTGAATAATTCAATCAGCGGGAGATAACGATGATACCGTATCTAAAGCCTCACGTCTTGCGTGCGTGCGTTATCGTGTACGACGCGAGAACAGGGATGGCACTCGCGGCAGGTGATAGTCCGACGAACAGAGGCGTATGGGTGCGAATTAGCTTCGTCTTTGCTATTATCGTCGTCTATTACTGACAAGATAACATCAGCGACTTGATCGTCGCCTCACGGGATGCCGATCGGGACGCAACGGTC
Organism: Eciton burchellii; assembly: GCA_020341155.1. Classification (NCBI taxonomy): domain Eukaryota; kingdom Metazoa; phylum Arthropoda; class Insecta; order Hymenoptera; family Formicidae; genus Eciton; species Eciton burchellii. The sequence goes on from JAHMML010000005.1 coordinate 1,422,875, forward strand.
GGCAGATATCGCCGAGATAAACTCCTATCGATTATCAATCGACAGGCCAATGGGCGGATGCACGCGTTGCAAGCCAGTCGATAATCAGCTCGATAAGGCCGCAGTGGGAATTCAATATTGGCCGCGGCGTATCCGGTAATAGGAATCGAAGGAGAAACGTAAATCGATCCGTAAAGGCTCGCACAGGCCTCCGTCGATGGCGTTAACGGCCCGTCGATTATCAATTGACCGGCTGCCAGCTGACAAAATCACGTTGTCCACACGCGATCAAACCGATCCGATAAGGCCCCGTCTAACGAGCCTCGGCGTTATTATCCCCGCGCGGTATCGCACCAGACAATGGACACGAAAATCTCCAAGGGCCAATCTGCAATAAGCGGTCCGCCTGGCTGCTTGCCGAGAGCGCCAGCAGCAGCAGCAGCAGCAGAAAGAGAAGGATGAGCAGGAAGAGGAGGAGGCTTGGAACGATAAAAACGGCGACGATTTTCCGACATGTACGTACGATTTCCGACAGGCTTGGACAGGGACCCATGGGGCCGGCGATTTCCATCGCGGTCTTCCCGTTCTTTCAGCGTCTTGTCGACTCGAAAATAATATCGAGTCGTCGTACCGCTAAGCGGATTGTCGCTCTTCAGCCGCGTATTTGCCTAAGAAGTCGCTCGACGGTGGAGCAGATAAATCCAATAGAGTAACGTCTTTATGAATTCATAGTTATTTCCGCAAGGAATGCAATATCTTGCCGGATAATATAACACCACCGTAAATGGAATCGGAAATATGACTAAAGGGGAGATACCCTCCCTTCCCGCCCCATCAATGGGATCGCTCGGGCAGGAAACGTCGACTATCGAGGACAGGCAAAATTTCGCGGTCTTGTTTTGTGTTTCCGTTGTTGTTATCATCCGATAGATTCGATCCGAGTATGAGCGAGCCGCTCATCGATTTCCAATAATGAAGCATCTTAGAAGCTTTCTCTCCGAGACGCCGATTCTTTCATTCGTCAAGCTGCTTCTCTGAGGTCAATTCCTCTTCCCGCTCTCTTTCTCTGAGAATTCCCTCCGCGTCGAATGGATCTCCGCGGGAAACGTGCTGCTGGCAAATTCAAATTCGCTAACAATTAATCAATTTGCGACGAGTCGAAGCGAGACTGCTCGGCGAACGGATGTCGCTCTTCTAATCGCAAACTTATTTTACTTACTAAAATACTCTGGCTAAAATACTCTGGCTAATATTGACGTTAGTTTCCCTGGCGAGCAGGAACCGGTCGGCATGTTTGCTTCTCGGTCTTCTCTCGTCGATTTCGTTGATTAGTTCCTTGCTTGTCGCGAGGACTAATCACCATTCTCGCTTCGCCTCGAATCAACAGAATCACGCTCTCTCTCTTTCTCTCTCTCTCTCTCTCTCGCTCTGGCTCGTCTCTAGCGATTCATCTTTCCTGTTGCTGCACGAGCGAGCCGGACCAAAATCACGAAAAACATCGTGATTGTGGCATGTTCGCGGTATTTTTTAACATTTGTCGAGTTCCGTCGACGAAAGTCGACGTTATAAACGTTATGAATAATCTGCGGGATAGCGAATAATTTGATGAAGAACGACGCAGGAGGAATTTATATCGAATGCTTTTTTATTCTAATTAATTAAGGTAACGGATTTACATAATCGCGCCTGTTGCTGCGGTGGGATTCACGAAATCCGCGGTCCGAGAACGAATTTACGCACCGGCCGATCATACCTACGTGCATCACGGTTTACTTTAGTTCGCGCCAGAAATTCAGGCATGATCGATATATGACGGATATCGAAAAAGATATACACGGCGATCTGTCAGGAATTCAAAGCGCGCGCGATAATGCGTCGCGGCCAGATTATTAGCCTATCCGTGGCTGCATCGTTGCATAATTTCGACAGGGAAATCAGATAAAAGATGCATTGACACGGAATACACGTGAATATCGGTATCACGCACGCATTTGACGAATTTATGCCCGCGGTACTCGCAACATTCGAAAATATCGATCGAGTCAAGAGATCGTCGACCGGCGCGGCGCGTCGATAGAATCGCGTTACACTCGAATTTCGACTTGTTACTGATGATTAAGCGCCGGTGCTCGCGTTTCGTGTCTGCTATATGAGAGCTGTATTAAACACGCGAATTACTCGCGTGCGTTCGCCAATTGCACTTAATAATTGATCTTCGCGTTTCTGCCAACGCGTAGATTGGAGATCCGGGCATTCTTGGCCCGGATGAAAGGAAATCACTCGATAGGCGCGATGCTAACGTGCTACGTCATCAACGGGCGAATCTCGCAAATTTACTCGATTAGACGGATAGCAGGTCGGACCGCAAAATGATAATACATCGAAGACACGAATGGAATTACGGCGAATTACAGAGCGCAACGTTTCTTGCCGCGTTTTGCTGAATCCGTTGCATGATTACGGGCTGTTAGGCACTTGGCTTAATTTATCGCGTTTTTCCATGTCTTCGGCATAAACGTAGCGCGAGGCGATGCATGCGAGCGAATCGCCCCTTCGCCGCCGACATTCGGCTTCTGCTGGATTCCCGCGGCTGGCAATGGCGAAGGAACCTCAGCATTTCGCACCGTTCTCGTGAAATTACAATTTTTTCCCTCAATTGCGAGTGTGCAATTGTTGCGCGACAAAGTGCGCGCCAAGAGAAACACCGCGAATGCGCTCGCTAAACGATCGCTATCAGTGATACACACGGCATCGTATACGACAGCATACGCGCACGTGGACAAAAGCTGCGGCGGTTCACCGACGTCGCACTGGTTTTTCTCTTCGCCCCCACATACGCGCGTATGTGTGTGAAGAGCTGTGCTTCGACGCGGGATAGGGGTGTGCGTCTCGATCACGCGGTGCTGCGCTTTTTTTATTGCCCGAATGAGCAACGTCCCGTGCGCGCGACACAGCCGCCTAAGGTGGCAAAAGCACGTAGTCGCTCCCTTTATGGGGCCCCGACATAAAGCGGAAAAAGAGGATAGCGTGGATAATTACCCCGGCAATAATCCGTTGCAAACCAGAGCTCTCCTCCCTTCCGAAGGCTCCGGGAAACTGCGTTCGGTTGTGAAGGGACGATCACGCATGAATGGCCTTCTCGAGGATCCGACGAACGCGTTCGGGTCGCTATGTGATGGAATTATACGTAGCGAGGGGAAGAGAGAGAAAGAGAGAGAGAGAGAGAGAGAGAGAGAGAGAGAGAGAGAGAGAGAGAGAGAGAGTGGTGCGGAAAAGAGAAAACAGGAGAGGATTCGCGAAGATAACGCGAGAATTTTCGACTCGTAAACGACGCCTGCGATGCGCGGTTTAAACGATCGCGAGCTAACGTTTTCGAAGCCTAATGCCATTACCGGACAGCTAACATATTTCGACAAGCCAGAGTAAACCTGGACGATATTCCTACTCGATCGCGGGATTTCGTCGCGATCCCGGCGTATGCTTTAGTGTATACTTTGCGCAGTATATTTACGAAGCAAACAATCGCCAGGAAGCAGCGTGAGTCCTCGTGAAATCTACGTCCGAGTGAGCGGGGCTTCTTGCTCCATCAACATACATCGCGGTTTGATATGAAGCAGCTTTGGCGGCACAGCGGCGGGAGATGAAGTTCCACTGTGGAAATTTGGATCATGGGGAAAAACGCTTATTACTTCCATCCTCGTGGGATAGCCTGTACACTTTGTGGGTCAGATCCAGAGATGATATTTCCGGGGGTTTCCTGCGATGAAAGGCGAAAAGGGATAACGCCCCTGGGGTGGCCCTATCGCGTCAGCAAAACGTCGCACGTTTGATGGCCGCACGAGCGCGTGATCTTGCTTATAATGTAAATAAGACAAGCAAAGTGCGAACACGCGTGACCGCGGCAACCGTAGCTCAAGCACGATTCCGAGAAAGATGCAAACGAATTTTTCGCGCGTTCTCACGCGCGAGAGATGTTTAGGTATCTAATGCTGCGACACTGCTACTATATTATGGACAACGAAGTGAAGGAATGTTAAAATTATATAAAGATATTATATAAAGATTTCAGATCAATATGGAACTCGGTTTACATCCGTAAATAACAAACGGAAAATTATTTTATTCTGGAAGAAGCATCGCGTCGTATGCGAGCAATTAAATACGTTCGGCTAAATTTAATTTGGAGTCTATCCTGAAAAGATTGTTCTGCATTCGATCTGCTATATCTGGGACAAATATTATTAATTCCATCGCATAAATATCAGTTTTACATTGGAATATTCTATTCTTCGCCTCGCGATCTCCTCGTATAAATATCTCAGATTCATGTTAACTCTAATTCGGTCCATCTACCGATCGAGAGTTCGATCGGAAACAATTCGGGAGCTTCTCGAGAGTATTACAGTCCGGGCGCACGGCACGCGATATTAAGTTCTCGATGAGAGCGACTTTATAGGCAGAAGTACACCGACCGGAAGAAAGGCAGGAAGTAAGTACGAGAAAGTTAAGAAACTCGAGAACTCAGCATCTTCTTTTCGGTTAAGGCCTGGTGGGTCGTGAGAAAAAGCGAAAGACGGAGAGTATAGGGCGACACCACATAACTTCCACCGCATATTGGTCGACAGATCGTGCAGCAACGGGGTCGGAGGGCGGAGGAGAGGAGAGAAGGAGGGCGACGAACGAGAGGGGTGGTGAGGTGGTTACGTGGGATCGACCGCGAGTACCGGGGACGCCATATCCAATATTATCGAACGAGTTCCAGAGTTCTGACGTTCTGCATGGGGATTTCGATGAGGCGGGCCAGCCGCGGCGGGAGAGACCGCGCGCTCGCGCGGGGGTGAGGCAACCGGGAACGGGAATGGGTGGGAGGGTGAGTTGCAATCTCACAGTTTGACTTGGAGGGGGGGGGGGGGTGCGCGCGTCATGTTTAAGCGGCAATTTTGGCATCCTGCAGACCCGGGCCCCACCTTCTTCAACCACCACCGTCGTATCTCCGGCCGGCGGTACCACCCTTTTGGGATCCTTATGTCCTCCCTGCCACCCCCGAGGGGTTGCCTGCTACTGACAGATAGGACGAAACTCGCGTCTCCGGTACCGCCGAAGCCGAGGCATTGGAATTGCACCAATACATTGCGGATTCTGGAGACGGCGGTGCGCGCTGTGCGGTTGCCACGCGCGATCTATAGGATCGAGTTGTACCCGTTGTTGAAACGATGGCTCTCGCGCGATGGCTCTCTCGGATAGAATCGCGGTAAATACACATAAGATAAATAATAAGTTTGCCAGCGATCGCGCGCACGCCCGCAGGAAATTCAATATGGATTTATCGCGCGCGACACGTTTACCTTCCGCGTATCAATCTTTCCCGTGGAGCTTAAATGGGGCACGGCCATTACGATCGCGCGATGAAATGATCGGGTTAAATATTCGCGTCACCGTCGCATCTGCGGTATGCGGATGAGGCGGATTGGGGCGTAAAAATTTTTGGCTAAAATTTCTTTTTTTTCCCCTTTTTTCTAATTAATTACGGCCCCGGTTTTAACTCGCTAAGAGATAATGATGGACGGGACGGATTGATTGAGCGGGAATTCTCCGATAATATCACATCCATGTCGTAATTATTCCTTGCGGATATCGTTTGGTTGATGGGCGGCTTTGAAGGAATAACGAAATAATAATGCATCAAATAACGATTATATTAATTGCCGCGCGGGCAAGCTACGGAAGAACACGTCGTTACGCCGCTACATTCCCGACCAATACAATGGCTGCTCTTCGGAGACACCGGCGGAGGCTATTATCCTAAACAATCTTTCCATCGATAACCGTTTAAGCCACTTAAACCCTAGCCGACCGGAATGAGCGAGGATTAAAAGTACGAGCGATTAAGGTTAATTTTCTTCAAGTACCCTGTTAACAGTACGATAACACTGAGAGCAGCGAACGATAAAATTACAAGCTCGATAGAAGCTAGCTGCGCCGCGGCCAGCTGAGGTGCGAAGCTGGGATGAAATAATGGTAAGAGGGAGAAAAAAAAGGGAAAGAAAGAAAGGGAAATAACGATGTCGCCGGGCACGTCTCCACTGGATCGCCATGAAATATATTTCGCCGACTCAGCCCACGATGCGATCGTTTTGCCGAGGGGAAGAATCGGACATCGAACCGCAGCTGGACTACGATCGGCGAATGAGGGCGAGAAGGGCGCGATGGAAGTTAACTTGCTTCCCCTCCGGCGGGTAGATTCACGGAAGATTCTCGCAGGGTTAACCCGGAGCGTTGCGGGATGCAGTTTCGTATTACGCGGGGGAGCGCGCGCGCGCGTTGAGGAAGCTGATTTGGATTTGAGGAAATCGCGAGGATTTCCCAAGCCAGAAACGGCGACTGCTTCTTGATCGCGATTAGTACCGTGAGACTGGCATAAATCTCGGTTTAATAACGGCGGCGGATCGTATTTCGATCAGCGGCAAGTGGGTTGTCGTTCGAATCGGATCATTAATTAGAAACTGACATCGTATATGTGCATCGGACAGCGCGGGCAATAACGGGCGGAAGGCGGCGGTTTTGCCATGGAGAAAATTACAGTATGGCCGTTGATTGATCGGGCAATTAATTAGACATTGACGCTCAGGCTTGCGGCGCTCGCGCGAATTTCGAACGTAAGATATACCGCGGACGTTTAAACTCGGCTACAGTTGTACCTTTTCTCTCTCTCTCTCTCTCTCTTTCTTGCTCTCGGCCCGGGATAGCCGTCTCTGTAATGTAACGACGCGGCTAACGAACCGTGACTACGGAATAAATGTAACCTACTTCGCGAGTATAGCGGTAACTGTAATTGAGCTATCGGCAAGAAAATAAATCAATTCGCATCGGCTCGTTATTGATGGAGCCAATTATGCTCCCTTCTCTTCCCCTCCCTCTCCTCTCTCTCTCTCTTTCTCTTCTCTACGATATCGTAGATATATATATATATATATATATATATATATATATATATATTCTTTTTTTAAACTCGACGGCCGCGATCTCCTCTCGGTGGAAAATACCGGTATTGAATTATTCCAATGAAACATCAGACGAATCAAACGATCCGACGTCGTTAACGCGTTCAATCTCGCGGCGCGAACGCTACTCGCCAAGATTGGCGAGCGAAAATGTGCCGGAGGGCGGAAAGTTAGCCGCGGTCGCTCAAGTTACTTCAAGTCTCGCGACTTCTTCGGCGAGATCCGCCGGGTTTGTCCATCGGATTGTGAGCAGCGTGTATGAAGGAATAAGGACGGCAAGAAACCCGTCAGCCACGGAAATAAATGTCGCGTGTCGCGTTCTTACAGGCGGACTTGGCCAGAGTTGGAAGCAGACGTTTCCTTTCGGCGAATTCCTTCCTCGCCGTCGTCTACGCGCATCAGCTCCATCATACATCATCGGGACGTTGGTTCCTTGGCGCGATGAGGCCACGTTCGCAAAAAGCGAACGGTGCGTCGAGGCATCGTACACGCAGGGACGGATTCCCAGCGGAATTTTATTAATGACAGGCAACTGATTAACGATCGGTGTTCCGGCCGTCTCGCTCGCCCCCTCATCTTATTGCAGCAGTAGCTCTTCCACCCTCGCGTCACGCTCCCTCGTCTGCGAGATTTGAAACGTATGTCGCCTCCCTACTGCCCGTTAAATCCTTTGGAACGCCGCTACTCTCTTACTAATGAGAATGCCTTGCGAACGCGCCGACGCGCCTTTCACAAATGAGGAGACGCGAATAATTCACGCGAGACGAAATAATCACGTGATTACACCAACGAATTAACACGTGCATCGCTTAACAAGCTTAATACGTGTGATTCGCCGCCTTATTTCGCCGGTGTAACTTTATGCCGGAGATGGGAGCTTAAAAATCCTCCTGAGACTCTCATTTTTGTTCATTGCCTTCTCGTCGTTCTCGTTAGCGCGCAACAAAAGGTGGAGAATATTGTCCGAATGCCGGCAACTCGCCGCGATACATACATTTGGTTAATACACTGGCATTAGCGCGCATTATGCCGTCTGTACGTATCTGCCGCGGTTTTAAACCATTAAAATGGTTGGCAAAAAAGCGCCGCGGCTATATTCCGCATTTTGCGGGAACAAATTGCACAATTGCAAACGAGCTGGCTTTTAAGCCCCTATTAATTATTTATTAGATCATTGCGCAAAAATGCATCTTTTCCGAGCGATCGAGCCAACTTCGAGCGCCAACAGGTTACCCGGTCTCGGCTCTTCCATCTTGTTTGGAGTTTAGATGAATGTGTCTTACCGTTGAGGAGACCTCCGCTAACGGAGCTCGGCATTTAACTTGCTAATGTCATATTCATTGTATATTCATCGTTGGCGTGTAACAACCCGTACCTTTAGTTAACGGTTGTTTTGTATGCTCACCTGTACCGCTGTTATTTTCCCTACATTGAGGCGGAAATGCGTTTATTAAATAGGCAGCTGGATGGAAACGCCGGTTTTTAAAGGAATTATGACGAGAGACTCCTATCTCTTTTTATCTGCTCGTGCCGGTCACGAAAATGTCACGTTATATCTGCCACATTATCGCCGGAGATTTTCTCGCATTACGCGTTTCGATGTCTAATTTAAATATTTTATTTCCAACTAATATCCTGCCGACTTGCCCGTCATCCATCGTATATTCGCCAGATATCTCCCGCGAAATTCCGCGAAATTCTCTGATGAATAGACGCAGACGTGAGCTACTGGCGCAAATCATTCACTGGCGCAAAAAATATTTTCAGCGAGGCTCATATTTTATATGAGGCCATGTTTTTCTAGGAAGACCTGAACGTCCTTGGAAAGTCCTGCAAAGTCATCGCTAGGCGAATATCTAGCTAATTTATTATACGTAATCAAAATATAAGGCAGTACCGGCGTTAATCGCGACAATCGATCACGTAAGCGTACCCGGACTTGGCCGTAAACTTGCTAACTTACCGACCATTTATAGTTCGGCAAACTTTGCACCGCCGACACTTTGGCAAACGGTTTACCATGGCATAAAAGCGGCTGCTTTGCGCGTCTCGTACAATCGAGTTTCATAAATTGCTTCATAGAGTTTCCGATCATCGATGATCAGAAATAATGATGTCGACGATGAAACGACTCTTGTTCTCTTGCAAAATTACAACTACGATCACGATACGTCTCACGCACTCGATGTTAAATATCGGATAAGAAGATTGTTAGCTTCGTCCTCTATCTCTTGAGACCAAACGTAGAGAAGGATTAATTAATATGTCGTGCGTAATAGTGCCGTACATCCCTGTCGACCTCAATTTTTGCCGAGCGCAATATTTCCAAATATCTTCACTCGAAAATAAAAACGGAGCGAGCGTGCATGCGGAGTTCTTCACATGTTTGAGCTCTGAGAGTTTTTGTGCGGCACTCCTCGCGGCAAATTACTATGGTTGCCCGTGTAATGCAACCTTCTTTCCGCAACGTCTGGCATTTCCGATGACGTCTCCGTCGTCCACGAGGGATGATACTCGTCTCGTCGTCCAAAGACTCGAGATCTCGGAATTACCAGAACTTCATTGAACGCGATCTTCTCTCTGCCGCTCGGCCGGGCCTTTCTTTGCCCGGTATCCATTCTTTCCTTGAATTTCGATGGACCCGAGTCGATACACGCTCCCGAACGAAAAGAGTAGAAAGCTAGGCAAGGGCAATCGTCCGAAATGGAGGAGGTAGAGCCCAATTTTCTTACGACGCTCGGGTACGGCGGTGACTACGTGAGAATCGTGAGTAGAATTCTGTTTACCCTTCGCTCGAGCCACCATTTGTTCCATCCACTCCACATTCCTCTCCGCGCCGTCCTCTTTTGCCGGCAATTCGCCGTGCCGCAGTTACACCGACTAAAAACAGCCGGCGTTGGAAGCGAACGCGTTAGACGGATTTAATTAGCGGCGGTACGCCGACAAAGTGACCGAATAATTTCGATTGCGCTCACGTGCTCGTCCAGTCGGGATCGCCGAGCCTACGTCGTCCCTCGCGAATAACGCTAATTGCATAATTTCACCTCCACCCCTCCTCTCAGCAACACAACAATGAACCGCACGAGGTACAGTTTGCGAGACTTTTAGCTCCCACGAGGTAATTTACTTCCGCTGCGAGAAAGCGAGAGAGAAAGACAGAGAGGGAGAGCGCCTTGATCTGTCTCTCCTTTCTTATTTTTAAACAGATTTCATAATTAACCTCTCCACATCGCGGGAACAAGCAGCGGAGAATACCGGAGCTTCCTTCCCGTTCTTTTTTCATCTCCGCGTAACTTGTCATGTACGCTACCAAGATTCAAGAATCCATGGTTATCTGCGAGAATGATTGTCTCTTTAATTGATGAGTGCTTTGTCCTCTCTTTCTTCTTTTTCCTTTCCATCTTTTCTTTTTCTTTTATTTTTTTTTTCTCCGCTAAAGGCGGATTATGTTTTCGTCCCGGGACAATTTTATTGTGGCGTTACCGTTCTAGAAAATCGCGCGGTGCGCGGTTACGACAGACTACTAAGTACAGGATTAGAGGAGTAGATAAGACCGGTTGCACACAGTAGGAGTACTGAGGATCAATTACGTTACGGAGGTACAGATTACGCGACTGTGCGCGGAATTTTGCTTAATGTTGCTCTGGTCCCCTTTCACCTCTTGATCCATAGATGATTCACCTTCTTCTTAGTACGTGTTCCTGCGTTTGTTTTTTAGATAGATGCAGAAATCTTCTGCTCTTCGACCATCGCATGAATGCAGCATAAACGAGAATGAGATACGCTGCTTTCTATTTCTGTTACTCATTTCTCGAGTGTACGATTACGAGAACGAATCGGCGATGAAATAATAAACGTGAAAGCGAACCGGAGAACGATGATGCGCGATAAATATCACGCTCGTGACACACTCACGTAAAATAGATTAATCGTACATAACTCCATTGTTAAAGAGGATGGACACAGCTTCGCGGCGATTCCATACCCGCGGGCTGATTTAACGTTATTATTTTATCTATTACCGACGACGTGAAGCTGAACAGATTTGAGCGCTGAGAATAACGGATCAACATTCGACTCGATTATACTTTATTTTACACAAAGTGCTCTCTGTCCAATTCGATTCTATGATACTCGCGATTAAGTAATCATGGCCCACGATGCATTTGACAAGATATTTGTGGCTCTCTTGTCTCGCATTCGCGGATATTTCACGCTCGATCAGACAGACTCGACTAGGCTGCGATGTGCATAAAAACACGAGTACCGAATTAAATTCCATTTCATTCCTTTTGCTCTATACGGTTAGACAGAGCAAAATCCGTATGGCCGAGCCGTCATATGGTTCTGTTCGCCGGTTGATGATGTTTCGAAACGGATGCACAGTTTCGCGCGGAGAAGAAGAGGAACGAACGGCTGGTCACCGTGTGCGCGCGTGGCGACGTAAAAGAAGGAAAGAGAGGATGCAGCGCTCGAGAAAGTTAAGGGAAACGAACTCGGGCGGGATGGAGGAGAGAGAGAGAGAGAGAGAGAGAAAGTGAGAGAGGGGGGGAGAGGGAGAGAGAAATTACCGACGGTCAATGACAGAGCTTCCTGCGGTTTTCTCCGCTCGTCCGCCTGCATTCACGGCTCAGTAAGCTGGCAATAAATCCACTCTCCGTTCCCCAACCCCTGCCCGCTCATCCATCCACTTGCTGGCTCTGTACGCATCCCCGAAACTCTGCGTTTTGTTGAATCGCCGGAACGAGATCGTAAATTGACATAAATTAAATTTGGAACGGTTCCGTTCGTGCCGAGGCGCATGAGCAACTGGCGGCGAAAGTCTGTCGCGGATTTTCAGTTCACGCTCCCGCGATCCGTAAATAAGGCACAAACAAATTATGATTATTAATATCGCCATTGAAAGAGTATTACCGTGCACTGTGTTTATCCCGGTGTATGTAATTGCATTCTGAGCGGTGCCGTGCGAAACACGAATAAACACAAAAGTTGATTTCATTTCATTTCGTTAATTTCCGATTTCGCTTGGCGATTGTAATTTTCTGGTCCCGAATCAAAGACCACGCCAAAAAACAATAATAATATCCTCAATGATAAAAACGAAAAACAATAATAATTTCCGCGGCTGAGATTATCCTTGTTTTCCGTCATCTTGCCGGTCATACTCGATCCGTCGTGCAATCATACTCGCGCGCGGAACCGAAGCACTACGCGCGAGGATGATCAAACAAAATCGCCGCCCCTCCACGGCCGATTGCTACCATATTCGTCGATTAATCCCGTAATATCGAAGTCTAATATTTGTCTCGGGCCCGTGCAGCGGGCATTATCGATCGGTCGCGTTACTCGCACGAGGAATTCGTTGCTCGTCGACACGTCGCGGAGAGACTATTCGACTGTGTGCAATCGCGATCTCCCCTGAGTACCTTCCGCGGAGTACACGAGGTCACTTTCGGCGTAACGTGGATTCAGCTATTCGACGCTTTAGCTCGCTCGGCCGATCAAAGACCATGCTCGTTTCGGCAATCCCCGCGATGTTGATATGACATTTTCGCAACATTCTGAGCGTTGTCGTTGCTATCAACGACGATGTTCTCGTCATCGTCGTCATTGAACTGTCAACGACCGATCGTCATCGACCAAGCACCGCGGCACGAGTTGCGCCAAGATTTCGACAGGAAATCCCATCCGAGGAATGTAGCAAGCAACCTAACGGTACTTCATCATCGGCTGTTGCCAATAGTTTCGCTGTCTGCAACACGTAAGAGCCTCTCCGCTCCTTGCTGTTCGTGTCGATATCTATGAGGACCCCGCAGTGCGTATAACTCGTCCAGATGTAGTTCCGCGCGTCAGCTGGATGCAGCCCAAGTTTATTACGTCGGTAATGTCTAAGTTGCCGTGTATCGGTGATAACGTGGACGGAGCTACAAGTTCCGTGCATCCCGCGGTAACGAGGGACTGCCTCAGCCGTACTTGGGGAACGGCCAGGCCCGCGGAATTCGTTAACCAACCCGGCATTAAGATACACGGATATCGTATTACGCATCTTCCCCGCTACGATTCCGGATATGACAGTTACAGGGTTGAACGATACCAATCCGCTACCAATTGCTCACGCAGGCGAGCGCTCACGTTCAATGTTCCTTTGTTGAATCAATCCCAGCGACCAGCGAGAATTTGCATCGCAACATAATTACGGTGCAATTGCGTACACGCGACTCGTGGCATGATCGTTATCGTACGATTCTTCGTTAGAGACGAAGCGCATCGGGAATGACGCTTCGTTCGGATCGAGCGGAAAAGGCGCGATTCTCGCGACTCTTGTGTAACCTGCGGCGCGCGATTCTCGGAGAATTCTCGAGCTCCGGATTTTTCTAGCGAAAGCGGTGGGGCATCAATCACGCGCGGTCGAGAGAAACGTCCAATTTCGGGCGGCCCGCGTCACCCCCGTGAATTGGACGAAGAGAGGTGATCGCAAAGCGGTCCATTAACGAATCGAGATGAGCGCGATCGCGCGTGCTAATACACGGCCGTGTAATTCGCGCGTGCCGCCCGCTCCTTTCCGCTTAGCGCGGCCGGGCGTTCCGCGCGACGTCGCGCCGCGCGACGTTCCAGCCCGGATATCCGGCCTAGGCGGCCACCGTGCTCGAAATAACAGAGTCCGCGGATAGAAATTGGTGTAACTCGGGGCTGTGCGGGCCATTAATAAAGCGCGCCCACTCGCAGAACTCACGTGTTCGCGCCGATTCGCGCGAATATATCGCGGACAGGCCCGGCGCGTTGCACGCGCACGAACGGGCACTTACCGAGCGACTCAGCACGGTGACCGAGCACGCTCGCTCACGCGAAAAGCGCGGAGAGCGTCCATGCTGTGAGCGGCCTCTCGCTTCTCCGTCACGGCCCCGCGAGCGGAATCGATGCGCGGGGGTTGGAAGCGTCAGTATGAGAGGGTGGCGGAGGAACGGGAACAGTCATTACCCGTGTTTCGTACGTGCTGGACGGCCGCGGGCCGTAATGTCGGTCATTACAGACGGATATCTGGATAGATGAAGTTTATTGCATATGTAACACGTACACGTGATGAAACGCTCCTCTCGACGGATAAACGAATAATCACCGACCAGGAGGAGAATATCGCGGCGGCGAGATACCGCGCGTTGTGTCTCGATTTTATTTTAAAAGCATGTTAGAAGTGCTTGCTGCTGCTCGGATCTCAGCGATCTTCCAGGAGAATCTCTGGAGATTCTCAGCGACTGCACTCGCGAATGAGAGATCACGATGTTCCGCGAGGTTGAAATTAATGTTGATTAATCGCGTTGGTTAATCAGGTATGGTGGGGAGAAACTCCGGCTTAATCCGATCATCAAAGAATTATCAGCCGGTTGATGAACCATCAATTGGATCTCGTCACTCCGCGAATCTGATTTGCGAAATTGCTCGCAAAGTGGTCGTAATAATCGATGGGACAATACGTTTGCATCGTCCCGAATGTCGCGACATCAGGCGAAACGCGTTGTTCCAGATTCCACGGCTCTTTCACAGGAATTCCGCCGATCGTATTCGCGATCAGATTCAGCAGATATTCGTGCGCGGTACAAGTATCAGCGCGTGCACGCGCGCGGGACGGAATCATCGTTAAAGGGTTAATTAAACGTAACAAAGAAATAAAACGGCGACGTTATCCGTGGCACGCCACACAGGTAGCTACAAAGAACGGTGCATCGCGGTCGGCATCGCGTATCGAGCTATCTATCTCGCGTTTTCCCTTGGCTATCTCGGCTAGGCGAGAACCGGAAGTTGGAGCGCACGGCTCTTTTCCGGCATGGCCGAGCGTTCGCGCTCGAACGGCGGATTAATCGCGATACGCGTCAGGCAAGAGAACGGCACTATGAGGCGGAGAGAAAGAGATGGATGAAGCGCGAGCGGAGAAGTGAGAGACGAAAAGAGAAAGGAGAGAGAGAGAGAGAGAGAGAGAGAGAGAGAGAGAGAGAGAGAGAGAGGGAGAGAGGGTGAGGGAGAGAGAAACCATGCGCACCCTTTGGATGTTTACAAAGCTAAATGCTGGTTTATATTGGATTCATTAGATATTCTCTCTTTCTCTTTCTCTCTCTGTCTCTATCTCTGTCTCTATCTCTGTCTGTATCTCTGTCGAGACGAGGGGTGATCTTTTCGGAGAAGGGAGGGAGATGGCTGAAGCAGAGCAGATGCGCGCGTTGCCGAGAAACCGTACTCTGGGCGAAACATGAGGCAGTATCATGATACGAGCGATAGGAGCGAGATGCAAGCAGTCTGCAGAGAAACTGAATTACAAATGAAATCGTGACTCTTGAATCTGAGCGTACGTTAAGTTATCGCGCGTTAATATCGCGCGTGCCTGGAGAACGCGATGAAATCAAACAATCCGACAATCAAACAATCCTCAAAAGAGAGTTTAGTACAAAGAGCTTGGATCTCTGCGACGTCTTCGTCCCTTTTCCCACTTAATCCCGACTAACTCTGTCAACATCGATATCGACATCGACCAGTGATCAAACAGAAGCGATAAAAAAAATTAACGATCGCGAGAGTCGATTGACGCAGAAGTGGATCTGATGATTCGATGAATAGACTCGCCGAGCGTAATCGCGTGCGTAAAGGCCGACGTAATTCATTAGAAGCGGATCGATGGCGGATGGATTGACCGGCGGTGCATAGACGGAGCGAGAGGATGCGCCGGGTGTGTTTACAAAGGTAAATCGCGGTGGTTTTCGTGAAATTCGAACCGGTGTCGGTCGCACTGTTAAAACGAGAACTGACGCCCGAGGTGTAGAGCTGTTTCACTCGGGGGACAACAAAGGACAAAGCTTCCGGGGTACACGAATATCGTAACGAAGGACGGTCGCGTACAGCTGTGCCCTTAATAATGAGTACCCACATTAACGATGCGCGATGGTTAAGAGGATAATTGAAGCGCATCCGGGAAAAGTACAAATAAATTATGCGTCTGGGCTAATGCGATAGGTGGGAACGCGCGACGAATTACTACACGCGGCCAGCATACAAGGAGAACCTGCTCTGCGAGCTCCTCACCGGATTAATCGCTCTCTACGGGGTTGGCAGGAAATACCTAGCTACCGTTGTGACACCAAGGGTGCGAGCGAGCGACGAGCAACAACGCGCAGGATAGACGTCGACGCTGCTCGCTCAAAGCTAAATCGCGGCTTTCATGGAATTCGACACTGGCTCGCATTCGTCGGGAAAACGAGTGCACGTAAGCTCGAATGCGGTGGAAGAACGCGAGAGAGAGAGAGAGAGAGAGGAGGGGGAGAAGGGGGGGAAGGGAGGCAGAGAAAAAAGCTAATTCCGTGGATAACAAAGAACAAAGCGCGTGTCGATGGAAAGCTGTTCTCCAATGGATTGCGGCAAGGATTAAGCTTATATATCGTAACTTGGCGCGTTGCGCGATCATTTGTGGAAAAAAATTTTCCGTGCACGTGGAACTTCAGTCGTAAATAAATGCAATTATCTTACGGGGGCAATTCGATGCTGCTCGCATGCGGTTTCAATTTTTTAGACGCCGCAGCGATTATTCCCGCGCTACCAGAGCGAGTCTTCTTTTTGCGTATCTCCTATATTTATTTTGTTTCCTTAGGATATTCGTCGATATTTTTCCGTTTTACGTATGTCCTCGTATGGTCGCTGGGATATTAATAAAAGGTAACGTGCATGCGCGCGTACGCGTAGGTAAAGAAACGCATTACGGATTAGCTCGTAACAACCGACAAATATTTATCGCACCTTTTAATCTTCCCTCCTTCCTCGCATCTGCGCTTCTTAATCTCGCTCTTCCCTTGAGATATTTAATTCATCGGGGGTGCAGAGCAAGCTACACGCTATCCTGCTCCACGTGCATCCGAAATATTTTATTATTCTATCGCATCGAACGGGGGCGAAGACAGGACGAAATTAGTGTTCTCGCGTCACGATTTACGCGGTAGCAAATTGCATAGAACGCTTCTCCGAGAGGGCGACGAGGATATCGGCGGGCGAGGAGGGGGAGGGGGGGGGCAGAGGAAGGGAAGAAAAGGACCAGGCCAACGCTCGGTATGCCGACGGTAATAACGAATTATTCCCGTGGACCGAATATTATATCGCGCGCGCGTTGCCACAAATCCGAGCGTGTACGAATCCGCGCGCGAGAGAGAGTAAGAGAGAGAGAGAGAGAGAGAAACGCATGACGGAGCGGAGCGCAACGCTCGTCGTTGGATTAATGGCGATACAATGGCGCCCTTTCGGAAAAGCTCTCGAAACGCTTGGACAAAGTGGACGTGGAGAAGGGATCGCACGCGTTAACCGTTCAAAGGTAATCGTACCTTCCACGTAATTCGACACGGATACACTTCACCGACTAGAAAACAAACACGGTAGAGAGGATACTTTCGGCGACTAACAAAGACGGCGTGTTTGCACGCGGCAGATTGACGAGGCTGAAAGGGATGCGCGGACCGGTCAGGGGTGGACATTACGCGACACAGGAAGCTTTATTACGACATTAACGCCGACGCGTGCGGAGAGAATGGAGAGAGCCGCGAGTATCGCGAACGACGGTATCATTGAAACAGGGAAAAATTGGACCATTCGCGGAAGAGACACGCTCGCGAATGCGCGAGCATTAATGCGCGAAAAGCCTGCCGCTGAGCGACGATTTTTCCGTCATCGAGGGAAGCGGATCTCGTATACATAAAAAACACGCGTCGAGACAAAAGAATTACGAGGATTTGCGCGATGTAAAACCGAATTACGCGAGTTATCGCGATATTAATCAGTTGGGGAACGATCGCTCGTGACGTAAACGCTAACATCCTGCCAGGACGATGACGTGTTATCTCGCTCCAGCGCGCGGAGGGAGGACAAGCAAAGTTGAAACTGAATCCGATGCGCGCGGCTGTCGCGACCAGCCGCTACGATGAACCTAATCAAAACAGTCGCGAATAACTCGAATAAAGCGGGCTTCAACTTCCATGCCCGCGGTAATACTCGGGGGCACGCGCGCCCGCGCGCGCGCGTTTCTGAGCGTACGCGAGATAGGAGCGCGTCCGGCATGTATGGCGACGGAGAGAGGCGAGGATGCACCGCGTCGGCGAGAAAGAGAAAAAGGGAGAGCGCGGACGAGTGGTGCGAGGAATGATAGGCGAAGGGACGGGAAAGGGAATACGCGAGAGATAGAGAGGAAGGGAGGAAACGAGAAGCCGCCCGAGGGAGAGGAATACTGAATAGTACGTGCAGCGCGAAACGAGTAGATTCAGTGCGCGCTGGGCGGGCACGATGGGTGGCGGTGGTAGTGATATACTTTGGTCGGACATGCAATTAGTAGTGCTAGCGTGACTATGGCCAGGCAACCACCGCGGTATACTCGGCGGTGGAGCCGAGGCGGGACGGCAGGGGCGCAGGAGACGGTAGGGCGCGCACCGACCGCGATATTCTCTCGACCTCGTTCTCGCCCCGTCGCGAAGGTTGCGGAAGGGCGAATAGAGATTTCTTCGAATCGTTGGATGTTTCTTCCGCGCGTGATGCTCGCGCGTTTCACCGCGCGGAAACGCGGAAGCGCCGCGCGCGCGAGGGCCGATGCCTTCGCGTGAGTCCGCGTGCGAGTCCGTCTCTTCTTTCTACTTCCGCCTGCTGATGCAGGAAGGGCGGGGGAAGGGGGGAGGGGGAGCGCCGGGGCGGATAGGCGGGTGCCGTGTTAATAACACGGGAGCACACCACGCCGGCGATTATTAGCACGAGCGTGCGCCGTTGGTTTCCGGTCGCGACACGCGCCGTAAAATATGCGACTGTGCATGAGCCACCCCTCACCCCGCACCCCACCCTCCTGCCCTTACCTATCCACGTTGGCGAAAGCAAATTGAAAATGTTACCGCGCCGGGAATGTCCCGCGGGAGCGCCATTGGCGCGTTTGGCGCCGCGCGAATGTTAATTGCGCGCGATCTTTTTCGCGAAACGCGGCGGTTTGGACGAGCAAAGGTCAACATTGATAATTCATGGCGTTCGACGATAAAAGCGGCACACGGCCGTCTAATAGCCGGGCTGTTATAATTTATAATAGAATGGCCACGGCGCGGCCTGGACGGCCAAACAGGCCGGGAAATATGGCGTGGCCATTAAAAGCTAACGATTAATTAAGCACGAAATAAATATTTGCCCAACGAATTACGGCGATATTAATCTCCGTTTTGTGCGTGCCGTCGTGTCGCATCGCGCGTTACGCACCGTTCATCCCCTCTGGCGTCCTTTTCATGTTTGCGCGCCTGTTCCCGCAATTATCCGGTCTCTAGTTCTCCCTCTCTCTCTCTCTCTCTCTCTCTCTCTCTCTCTCTCTCTCTCTCTCTCTTCCCCCTCTTGCACGGAGATCAGGATCCATTCTGTAACGAGGTAATCCGTTGCTGGAGCATGACCGCCAGATATTTTGTTAATCAAGAAGATGTGCTCGCGCCTCGGGTCTCTCGCGCGAGTTTGGTCCTTTCTGAAGCGATTTCGAGAAATTCCATTAGCGCCAATCGTAATCAACGTAATTGGATTAACAGTGGGGATAGCGTAATAACTTCCTCGTCGCTGTTTTTCGTTTATGCTGTAAATTTCAATTAAATCCGCGCTGGGGATATTTCCCGATATCTAACTCGTCTTCGAAGACAGGCGGGGAATCCTGAGGAAACGCAAGATCAGTCCAAGTACTTCATATCACTGTCATCGTAAAATATTTAAACGCGAGATTCCTTTGTCGGAGCTGAGTTCCTTGCGTTCTTCACCTTCAACTCGTCAGCCGATCGCTTTCACGCTCGCTCGCTTCGCCGATGTCATCGCGCGCGATCGAAAGCGTTATGATCGATAGCTGCAAAATGTTGAAGCACGTAGCACAGTATTAGGTATCGAAAGGAATGCTAACTGTTTAAATAGAACGCTCGTATCCGTTTACACTGTATTTCTCCCAGTTGGGTAACAAAGGACCAACTTCACTACACCGGTGAAGGTCCAGTTGGGTTAGCCACAGGCGTTCAGACGTTCTTTGCCGCCATTAAATTAACCCTTTACGCTGGCGCGTCTAACTCATTCGCCTACGGGCATTCCGCCTATGGTCGTATTTATACCGCTGATTTTGATTAGCTTGTCTCGCAGTTTAGCCACGATAAGTCCTCCATTTGATGCTACTTCGATTTGCATTATCAAGTTTTCCTTCTCCCCTGCAGAAGCGGAGAACGCTGTAACCGTTAAGCTTTCACAGCTTTCCGGAAAGCAACGTAAAGGAAACGTAAGAAGTGCTCATCCCAAATACGCGTTGATTGTTTACGAAGCAAGAAGAAGCGTGAGATTTATACCGCGCGATCGCGAAGGCGAGAGCAGTGACGACGGAAATACAAACGGATGGCGGCTCGCGGCTCAGCGCGTTGCAATTAATCTTCATGATTTTAATTAAAGCTCGCCCGTGGTCCGTGCGAAAAGAATTTCGCAAATTGAAAAAACTCGTCTGAATTCGAAGGAAGCGTTGGCGTTGGCGCCGCGTTTGCCGAGACTGATCGTTTGTCTTGCGCGTTTTTGCCGCCCCGCGTGTCTATCAGCGCGGAATCCGCGGCCGGCCGCGGCTTGCACGCCGCGTGGAATTCCATTCCGAGACGAGCAACCTGGAAGACGCCAGACATGGAAGACATCAAGCAGAGAGATGCGACTCACTCCATCATAATTAGTCTCCTGGCGTTCCCCGAGGGATCGTAGCGCGTTACCGCGAATTCAAAGTAATGCGATCGGTGATTAATACGTTGCGTGTAATTAATTCGATTCAGACGAGTCTGGTATTTCGGCGCGCGACGCCGCGCGGATTTACCTGGATTTCCTCGTTTCGAATTCCACCGTCGACGTAACCATGAGAATGATCGTTAATAATTGCGCGCGGCTAATTGTGAATTATTAGCGCTGATGTGAAATCGATATCTCCCTTGAAACAGATTAAACATGTTACAAATACATAGCTCGTGCTTAGCTGGACCCAATTAAATTTTTGAGTGATCCCCCGGCAGTTCGTAGTTTCGGCCAAACTTTCATACCTTCATAAACACTCGCGGAGAATTGATCCGCGGTGTCGTTCTCCGCATAACCGACGGGAAAATATCTGTCTGTCATTCACACGATCTGACATTTCTGGATCCGGTGACCAGTAGCTCCGTCGACTTGAATAATGACCGAAATTCCACTCGGATACGGCCAACTGCTTCCGTCGTCTAATTGTAAGTATAATTAATGATGCCGCTTTCGGCGGAACGTCGCGTAATAACCGTTCCGGCGAGACGCGAGGAGGAAGCGCGCAGTGACGAGCGGAAGGCACGGCTATCGAAACTAAAAGCGAGCCGCTTATCGATTTACTTGCGTTGTCTCGGTACGGTCATTTACGTGAAACTTCCTTACATTACGCGCCATTCCTTTGTCCGCCTGATATTTCCGTGAACGGGAGAGTTCACGAGTCGTTATCGAGTATCGTTATTGAATTTTGTAGAAGCGGGCGGTCGAGTTATCCAAGTGAAATCGAATCAGCCGTGACCGCCTTTGAAAAAGGGCGCGGATCGTGAAGAGTCCCAGGGCTGGGTACTTACCGAGCTTCTTTTCGTATGTAATTTGCATCAAGCTACGGTGAGTCAGCGCACCGCAGCCTTAATTGCTTACTTTGGAGGATCCTTGCTCGTAGTTAGCCGCTTTACGTCAGCCGGCTTAAGTCGCCGAGTGACACGGCCGGGACATGATCCGAAGTAGCTCGTGCTACGTCGGGCAAATAATTCGGGAGAGGGACGGAGCGGATACTCGATGCATTTGGGATTTGCTTAGCAGAGACGTCGCTGACACGGACGACGGCAAGTCTTAAGATTTTCCCAAAAGATGCGCGCCTCGTGCATCTTCCGACACCTTATCAGCCGTCCGATGTTTGTCTCATTCATCGTGGAGTTACGTGTCGTAGTGCTCTGCAAATGGCGAGTTAACGAGCAGTCCTCGACCTTCAACGGCATTCCGGAGTCTCCGTCGCGCTATCCGTCCTCAAATTTTCGGCGCTTGGAATTAATCACCGCAGACCTGCTTTCGACTCGTTCACGATGTTTGCTGCCGTTAAGCCTCGCGAATGTTGCGCGATCACGTGTTGAGGTGTCTTGCGATATTATTGTTATTATTATTGTCAACCGTGCTCGAGTCGGATGGTTACGCCGAGACGTGCAGTTTCGGTGAATCACGCGTGACAATGATCGAATCACGAGATAATCCGGCGAGATAAAAATGAGCGATATCTCATCGTCGGCAGTTTCGCTGGGATCATCACGGAAATTTATCACTCATATGTCGCGTCGCGGCTCCGTCATCGTCATTATTGGCTTAATTAGGAATTTCGCCGCGCGACGATTGCACCTTCAGAAATTCAGCTGTACTTCCATTCGGCGGCATACAATTAGCAAATGTGCTCGGTGAGCAGTCTCACGTTCCTGAAAGGCGTTAACGCCGGGCCGTATCGCGCGCCGTAGTCTCAATCGCCGCTTTTAACAGCCGCTCGCAACGAGGATCTTACCTTTGCCCCTGGTCGTACCGACTTCTTTCTTAGACGAGTATCTGAGGTAACTACGAAAATGAAGTCGCTCTTAGAACACGGAATGCGGTGACCGCCGAGTTAGCCGAGTTTGCCGCTACTTCGACGCGTTGCGCGTTCAATCGCGCCGCTTCGCAGCCTCCGATCGCGCGGGACCGGAATTCCGCTCGGGGGGCAAGGCCGTCGCGAGCGAAGCGGCGATAACGCGCCGTAATATTTAATGGCGCGCTTTTACTTCATCCATTGCCTCAATTACAACTCGAGCGTCCGAGTACAATTGCGTCTACGGGGACGTCTCGCGCCGGATCAATGCCGCCGAGAGGGAGAGGAAGAGAGAGATAGGTTGCCGCTGGGGATGCGGGAACATCGGATTCCTTCGCAGCACACGCGGCCACGAGGGATCGCGAAGAAAATCACGGTCGTGCGATGAAACCGCCTGCCGCGTAAAACCCTCGCGCGCGTACGTACAACCCTCTCTCCTGGGGGTTGAAAGAAACGCGACGACGAGGACTACGACGTTACAACACTCCGATTGTCATTGTCTACCGTCGGGGGACTTTTCAGGAAGCAAACGGATACCAGCTGAATTCTCCTCACTCATCGCGACTACGCGAACATTAAAGACCGCGGCTTGTTACTCTCGCACGATGACTGAGAGAAAAATGGAAAACGCGAATGCGCGTAGAACGACTCGATTGCGACTCTCCTTTTCTTCCACGATTTTCTTCGACGGTTGCTTGCGTGGCATGCGAGGATTCTTTGATGCTCGTCTTCGTTTCTATGTTGGATCACTCGCGTACGTCCTTGATGTCATGCATGCTTGGACGATTCGTCTGAATCTGCGTCTACGACCAGTAGATTCTATTATGGCCGTGCCAATCGCGAACTCATCATTGGCGCGCCCGAAATGAAAATTGGCAGTTCTCTCCTTTCCCTCTTCTTTTGACTATCTAAACGATGCGTGCAACATCGTCTCGGAAAGAAAAAAAGCCGGCATCTGAGGGAAGTCGCTATTTGAAATACCGTGGGATAAAAGGGGATGGAAGGGAGGATCATTAATACGCGACATAATTAAGTACGACATAAACCCGAAATGGAAAATTCACCGCTAGCGTTGCATTTTTGATGGCTCTCGCTAATGCTCATTTTCCCCGTGCATTTACGCAAGGCCCCCCCTCCCCCTTCCCCGTCCAACCCCTCCTCACCCCCCCGAGCTTTCTGAGCTAATTCGGAAGCGCAAAATTGGTTGTCTTTCATTTTAATCCTTTTTCCGTGCGAAGCAGTAATTGAACTTGCATGCATAACGCTCAGCTCTTTCGCGAGTATTTTAAAGGCAATCCTAATCTCCATGTCACAAGTTGCAAGTTTCCCGAAACGGGGCGTCCTTGAAACAGGGCGTCATTTGTAACTCGATTAGGGACGGTATCCACAGAGTGCGACGACTAAGAAATTAGAGAAAAACATCGAGACACAGATAAATTCATAAAGAAGAAACAAACGGATGGAGGATGGTTTTGAAAGCGGTTTTTGAATAACAGCTTTTTTTCGGCTCAGTTAGTTTTAAATGAAGAACTGCCATTTTTTGGACAAAAGCTGTACTGACTGCATATCTCACTCATAGTCAGGCTTTTGTCCGGGAAATGGTAGTTTTTCAATCGCGCGAAACCGATTCCAAGCAGAACCGTTATTTAAAATCGTTTTGAGTGCAATACTATATCCGCCCTTCTCTACTTTAAAGCATAGTTCTCTCCGACTTAATTATTCTCTAAACGACTTAGTTATTCTTCATAATTATCTTATCCTTTACCGGGGAGGAGGCACTTTTATAAAAATAATTAACGCGAAACTTTTGTTTAATACAAAAGAAAGAAAGAGACAGAGAGAGAGAGAGAGAGAGAGAGAGAGAGAGAGAGAGAGAGAGAGAGAGAGAGAGAGAAAAGAAAAAGAAAGAAAAAAATGTCCCGTTTTTAATAAGCTTGTCAGTCAGCCAACAAGTTTTATTTATCCCCGCGTGCTCCGGCATGTGATTATGTTTTTTACGTTCACGTTTATTTCGGGACGATAAATAATGGCGTGGGAAATTCTCAAAAATCATGCGTCCCTGAACACGAAGCGACGTTCGGGGGAAGAAAAAAGAAAAAAAAACAGGAAGAACGAAGAAGGGGGAGAGATATATTTCTATTTAAGGGTGAACATTTCAGGTAACGTGCAATTTCGCGCCGGCCGTCCGGCGTCCCCCAAACGGCAAACATTTGTAAATTAAAACAATAAATCTCCGGTCATAAAGCCATAAACCGTCCGATGCTTTTAATTGCGGCAGACAGCGTCGGCCTCGTCCGGCTGTGTACATGTTTTTACATTTCCCCCCTTGCCGCGGGAGGATGGGAGGGGGAAGGGGGGAGGGAGAGGGACTTCTGCAGTAACGAGTTGTTACGACATTGGGACACCCTCTAAGATCCCGGGCACGGCGACGGATTGGATACATTATTCATCCCCTCATAATAACAGGCCCGCACTCCGAATAAATTAACGCGGAAATTATCAGGCGCAGGATGGCGGGGAAGGGGATGGGAAGGGGACGTAGGGAGAGAGAAAGAGAGAGAGAGAGAGAGAGAGAGAGATTTTGTAAAGTATAATACACGACACAACACTCCCTGTGTATTATTTTAATGCCGGCTGAATTATCGCGCCGGCATCATCCTCGCGCGAGGATACGTTCGGGAACAACGACGGCGGTATCTTGTCGCTGGTTCACCGCCGACAGGCCAGCAGCGAGGGGACGATTGGTAATTAACCCCGTTTAACGGGGCGGCCGCGTTAAACCGGCGGGGGAGAGGCTTCTTGGCGAGTTTCTTGTCCGCGCGTGCACGGGCGCTTCGTACCGCGGAATTGTTCGTGCGCCAACTATGCGCCGGACTATGCACGAGCAACTATTACCAAGCCTCGCATCGGTAGGTGGGATCGTTTTTACTGACCGCGCGTCAATAATGCAAAGCCGTACGATATAACCGGCCGCAGCCGTAAATATCGCAGCGGCGCCGATGGCCGGCTCAACCTCGGCAGTAAAGCGCCGCGGAACGTCGCCGCGTCCCTCCATGAAAACGGCGCGATCCTTTGATCGCCCTTGTCTCGTGTGGCGTCTTCCGATCTATCGAATGATGTTTTTTACGAGATTATTAAATTATCCCCATCGGACGCGATGGGGAAAACTTTAGCGCGCTCTCGGTGGAGCAAAGAGTGATAAGGCTCGCGTGCTCGCCAGCGAGCGGCACTCTTTCATTGCTTCTTGCGCGTAAACGTGTTAAGGCGGCCGATTCCACAGATAAAAATGTTACTTTTATCCGAAAATGCGTTTGTCGTTTTACGTTCGATCACCCTTGTAATCCCGATGTTGTTACGCCCGGCGCGCTGCTCGCCTCCGCGACGCGCGGTTACGCAGCGAGATAATGTGTAAGTGATATATTCCCGGTGTTATTACATAATTACACGGTAATTAATTCGCGGCCGATATCATTACGGCGCAAATAATACGGGCGCATATTAATTGATCAAAGCGCTGTCGCTTCCGCGCTCGCGGAATTTGTCCGCCGCGAAACGCGAGACGCATCGTCGCGGCGCCGCTTCCCCTCCGCTCGCGTAGAGCACCGCCGCGATATTTGCGGCAAGATGGGAAATTTGCTTTTCCCTCCCCTTCTTCCGGCGATAGTTACCCGGTTCATTCCTGAGATCCGAGTTTGCCGTATAATTTTATCGTCGTCGTTTCGTGCCATCATCCCGCATCCGCGCATTGAAAGAATTCTGGCCGCCTGTAATGGCGGTTATTAAAAGTAATGACTGTCGACAATGGAATAGCACTGCCACGTGGATACATATTCATGAGAGTGAGTGAATCGATCGATGCCTCGCACTGCTCTCGAAAGTGGATACAAATACCAATCGACTCTATCGTTAGTACTATCGCGCCTTGATCGCCGATCTCTCCTCCCTCCTTATGCGATAAGCAGAATGTTATGATTTATGTCCTCTTAATTATGGATCCCACTTCTTTGTCTCTTTAGAGATATTCATCGGTATTCATGATTCTCGCGTGGCGAGAATTCGCATGACAGTTCTTAGGCGCACGTCTTTTCCCGAACATTCCCGGAATGTTCATTGCGATTTTAATATCCGCGCGAACGTGATCGAATTTTTATTACTTTACGCTTCGGCCCGGGGCGGATAAATTCGCCGTTGTTTTATGATTATATTTTATATCGCAATTAAATGACGACGTCGTACGGACGTTCCACAAAATTTAATCAAGATGAAATTCAAGGGTTTAATAGCTGGTCGTTTGATATATCGCCGCTACATAAAGACACGCATCTTCCACCAGCGTTTCGGTTAAGCAGTATTTTGTTGGTTCGTTTTCTCTTGTTAATTGCCAACGTTATATTATAACCGACACGATGACATTCCTCGGTTAATTTAGGCTGCGCTAATCGAATTCGATATCGCGTGAAAATTTGTTATCGATATTCCATTATGCTTCGATCACGCCGCGCAGCCTCGACCTTTGGAAACGATCGTTTAATACGTAAGCAAATCTGATGAGCGAATGCTGGGCGAGTTTTTAATATCCTTTCGACTATTAATCGGTCAAATGAAGCATCGGAATATCCAGATCGAGTATCCGTTGTATATTTTCTCGTGGAAATGATTATATATACGGCTTAATTAAACATTCAGAATAAGATACTTGACGTTCTGCCGCATCGCTGTATATTATGATTAAAACTCTCTGCGTGCGGTGATATACGATCTCGTCCGACCAATAAACATCGCTATTAAATACATAAAATGGCGCGTTATGAAATTGGAATATTGATCTTCATTAAGCCGTCTCAGCAACGATGCACGCGAATGGAAAATATATCTATTGTTCGTATACGAAAAATTCCTGGATGTTCGTTCGTCGAAGCAGTCACAATGCAGTTCGCTCAGATTGACCCATTTTTGCGTGGAAACTCGTACTTGTAACTTCCAACGGCTATCCGATAATCATTGAATTCTCTCTTGGCGCACTATTTATTCCGCGTTTTCCAAATTTACTTCCGCATCGCGTCGGATTCAAGTCGATTCGCCGAGCGCGCGCGCTTATTTTCCCATTTACCATTGAGGAATGATATTTGTATCTCCAGCAAGCGGAAAGCCTCGTTACGGGAGAGCAGAAGGAAATAATGCCGCGATAATGAATCCCTCGAACGGCAGTAATGAAAAAGTAACGCGTGTCGTTGCGAGCGCGAATAAATCGCGACGCAAACGGCGCAGACACGCTCCGGAAGATGTGCGCGGCGGAGGAAATCGCGCGCTTCCTTCCACTCGATTAACTCTCCCAATGATCGTGATTGGATCTACCGCCAGGTCGGAAGGAATCAATTATCCCTGCGGATTTCCGAACCCACCCCTATCCAAGCAGGACTCGACGAAGACGAATCAGGACGTATAGCCGGGATGTATAGCCGAGGGAAAAGGGATCCGCGCGCTCAGAGGATTCGGCATAATTTTTAATAAGCTATTCAGGAAAACTATTCAGGAAGGGAGGAAGAGGACGTTCGCGGGGAAGAGACGGCGGTCGTGCCGTTCGTCTTCAGGCTTAATTCCCCGGGATCCGCGCGAGCTTACACGACTCTCCCTTTGCTCGTCGTCGTCGTCGTCGTCGTCGTCGTCGTCGTCGTCGTGATATAGATCTCGACGCGGATAAGCCCGCGATCCCGGTTTCCCGAACATTTCTTTACCAAGTTCCGCGACAAACATTTTATGCGGAACGGAACGATGAGGTGACAGTAAGTTTCCCTCCGCGCGCGCGGGAACTTCATGATCTACAAGTTCCACGCGCGGCTGACATATATCCAGCATTACATAAACCCAGTTCAAGGCAAATGTTTGTCCGCCTCCCGCGGAATCTCAAAGTGGCGGGAGGGAAGGGCTTATGATTATTCAAAAATGGCGCGAATGCGAGGCGAACGCGCGGTGCGCGTAACGCAAGATCGAACATCGTGCAGCCTCTAGTGGACTGGACGATTAAGATCTCGAAGGGCTCGTAAACCGGCGCGAGTTTATCGTTTTCACGGCCCCTCCTCCTTTCTACGTCGCCCTTTCCCCCGTCTCCCCGCTCCTCCGTCCTGCTTTTTCATGTCGCGGGATTTACGCGTCTGCCTTTTATTTATTCACGCTTTAATTACCATCCTGGTCTTCATTCTCGGCTGAGGGAAGGAAGAGGAGTGCCGGCGAAGGGTTGAATGCGCGAGTTGAACGCGGCCGAGCTCCTAAACGGGAAACTTGGGCCGGGGCGCGGGAGGGAGGAGGGGGGAGAGGGGGGATAGCGTCAAGATTAATGGGAGCTGGTTAACGTCGCGCTGGTATACGGCCAGGTGAGAAATTTACGTTATTCGTATACGACTGAGGAAAAATGAGGAGCGGGGGCGGGGGGGAGGGGGACGGGGAGGGGGACGGGGAGGAGGAAGGAGTAGGCCGGTAGTTTTATTTCAATGTACTCGCGCCAAGATACCGCGGGCTACCTTTGTTAGTTACGTGACGGCCAACACGGAACATTAGCAGCACAAAGAACATTCGCGCGATGATTAATGCCGCGGAAGAGGCTTCGGGAAGCTAGCGAGCACGATGGACAAACATCATCACGTTATCCTTATTTTTTCTGCGCTTCCTCTTTCTTCTTCGGCTTATTATCATACGGGCGTGCCTGCTCCGCGGCGCAACGCGCCGTGAGATATGCGAAATGGCTGTTTTATTTCTTCCCTTTACGACGGCAATCTTTCCTACGAGTTGCTTTGGGAAATTCGTGCGAGTCGCGCGCGGCGCCCTATTCGAAAATTTTATTGTTCGACGAGATTGCTCGTCGGGCTAGCCGCGCTCGTAATTTCGGGGGGATTTCTCGCGCCTGTCTCGATAAATCTCGCGATTCGTTCCGCTTCTTTCTCATGCCGGGCTCCCGAGCAATCCGTTTGAATCCTGGAAACCCTCCAATCGGGTATTTGGATAGAACGTCTTAATATCGCTAATGAACCCCCGTGGATTCTCGCGGAAGAGGAAAGGATCGCTAAATGCACCTTCGGCGTTTGTTCCAAATACGGATTGCGTCGTAAAAGTTTTATCGCTGAAAATTCCCTTTTCGTAAGAGAGCCAGTCGGAGATCCTAATTTTCATTATAACTGCTACTTTAATTTTCCGAGCTGGCTTTTTCAACTTGACTCGGGAAGCTTCCCCGATACTTCGGGACTGTATAAACCGCGGCATTAACTTGGACGTAAAAGTTCTTTGATACCAATTTTATTATTTACCGCATCAGTGAAAGTGAGTTTGCGCGAAATTTCCAGGCTAAACAAATCGCTGCGCAAATTTGCCGCGGGACAGTCTCGCGTCGCGAGCAGCAACGTTCAACGTTGCGCGACTGCTGCCGCCCCGAAACTGAGAAAGAAATCTGTTCTGGTTCACGATCGCGTGCATCACCAAGTGGAATCTCTCAGCCGGCGAGCCGCTGCTGTGATACTTTTCCAAGATGTTACACAGATTTCAGCTCGCTGCCGAAAGACGCGAGACTCGAGCTTCGCCTCGCGCTGAGATTCGTGACGAAGCAGGCAGCGCGATGCGATACGATCGCGGAGGCCGGGGGTGGCCGAAGGGAGCAGGAGGGCGACCGGCATTCATCTGGGCAGATAACATCGCTTGTTAAACCCACCCTTGCCTCCGTAGCTAGCGCGCTTACCTGGAGGGACGCCATTGCTCCCAACATCGTACTGACACGAGATAGCAACCCTAGTCACTAGCTCATCCGCCTTCCCCGTTCACCCCTGTCGCATCCTCCACCATCAGCCTGTCGGCGACCGCTAGCACTACCGCGAAACATTACCAATATCATCCGGGCATCGTCGCCGCCATCATCAGCGACCAGCATCGCAACGTTGTTCGCCGATTGAGGCTCAGCTGTCGGCAGATAACGCGGATAAGGGTCGCGTCTCAATTCCGACGGCGAGTCTTTCATCAGGGCGTTGGCAGATAGGTTTGGAGCAGTTGGGTGCGTTTCGATCCTCGTGCGTGCCGTTTACGCCGATTACCGTCGACTTGACGTGACGCGACTGCAAAGTCGAACAATCAGGTCCCGCCGCGGCGGGAATCCGTTCCGTGCGCGCGGAGTACCGCAGGGATCGTTACGACGAGCTCGCTGTAACGAGGTTGGTAAAAGTTACTAATCGGGTCCCCTGAAGTAGGGAGAGTTGCACACAATTAGCGCAATTAGCGCAATTAGTCGGATACATTTTTGCCGATACATTTGGAAGATAGCTGCGCTTTCGGAAATTTATCGTCAAGATTTACGTGCGTGCGCAATCCCGCGAGAGAGCTTAGCCGACTAACGCCGGCTCATTGCTGCTGCAGAGTGAGTACGACAGAAATAAAGGAAGTAATAATAATAAATCATCTTTATTATGGCTGTATAATGGACGTAAAAAGGATGCTCGCGGTAATGGTCCGTAGGAAAAAGGCATAAGCCAGAGAGCTCCTAGTCTCGTTCGTTCAACGCGGTTCCTAATTAATTATTGCCATAAATAGCCGAAGAAACACAATTAGCCGGGCAGCTCGCCCGTAGGTGAGAAAAAATTTCATAAAGTGCCCCTTTGCGATGGGAGATCCCGCGAAAAACTTCCAGCCGCTCTTTTGTGCTCGCAGGCATCATTATACCGCGGCTTTCTTCCCGGCTTCTCAATCATCCAATAAGCCGTAACGATTAAACACTTACGGATAAAGGATACCGATACGCGCGAGCCTTTTTACAAGCATCCCTCTCTGCCGATATCGGCGATTTTATTTCCGAAAAGTCAAACAACAATTCTCATAATTTCCCCTAGCGGCTTCCCTCGCTCACCCCATACGGGAATCTCATTTTATCTGGCGCAATGTCGGAGAGTACGGTCCGGACATTCGAAGGAACCGGCATCCCTCGCGTTCGCGTTCGCGTTTGGACGGTAAGAAAAATAGGAATACGCGCGCGGGACAATGTCGCCCTCGCTGGCGAGGGACGACAGAAGTAGATATCGATAGGCGGGGGGAAGGAAAAAAGGCGATGCCTCGGCCGCTCGAGGGTGTGCTAGCCTTGAAAAACAATTGTCACGCCCTAACGGCACAGATTTGTCGAACGACGACAACGACGACGACGACGGTCCGGTCCCTAACTCTCCGGATAGAGAAACGGCAGAACCCTCCGCGTCCCAGGAATAAAATGTTGGCGAGATAAATAAAGCGTGACTCCACTTCATCGGGCGAGCCCTTCTGGGAGTTCTCCTCCCCTGGAAAAACGACGCTACTCTCCCTCGATCGCGGGAGAGAGCCGAAGCTACGCCGAAATTAAATGAGCGGCACAATCCGTAAAAGTGCTCGGCTAAAGGAATCCACGGCCCGCGTAATCTTCTGTCCCTTCCCTCCCGCCCTTCCTGCCCGAAGACCTTCATTATAATAGCCGCGGCCTTTTATCGTGTCGCAACGCCGTTGCGCGTCCATTTAGCGAGCAGGCCGACTGTAAATTCGCCTTAAACTTTCGGCCATTTGCGGCGTTTAAATAGTAATAGTTGTTACGCTAAGATAATCCGAAATAATGACGCTAATAAATAATAACTGCAACGGTCCGACGCTGTTGCAGAGAGAGAGAGAGAGAGAGAGAGAGAGAGAGAGAGAGAGAGAGGGGGGGGAGATAATAAATGATAAGCAAGCTCGGTACAACCGAGCAATGATATAACCGTCCCCTAAGCGGCGGATAAATAATAAATTCCCATTTCCCGCGCGAGCGCGCGGAACGAGATGGTCGCGAACGTGGATAGAAAAATATATCGTGGCGGTGTTTAAAACTCGTCGATCTATCGCGAGCGCGCTAATTACGAGCGCGCTGATGCAAACGCGCCGACTCGAGCCTCGGCGATGTCCTCTGAGAATATCCAGCTAAATCCGCATCTACGAGCCGCCGCCGTTGCCGCTGCCGGCAATCCATCGCGCGCGCGCGCTCGCCGATCGGCCAATCGATTGAGTTCCACTTTTCGGGAAATAGGACGGGATAACCAAGTCCGCACAAGCCGAAAAGGATCATTCCGGAGCGGAATCCCGCGGCGCGGCATCGGCGCGGAAAACCGGCCGCGACCGGGTTTGCATCCCGCGTATTTAACCGACCGGAATCACCCTTTCCTTCCTCTCCCTGTTCTCCTTCCACGCATGTGCGCGCATGTTCTTTCCTCGTCCATCCAGTACCGCGAGATTGGGGCTTGACACCGGCTCCGATGCTCACGAAGACGCGTGCACGCGGATTGGGAGAGCTCGCCGTTCTTCCTGGGCGTGTCCCGCGGGAAAAGCGAGAAGGAAAAGGGAGGATAAAAGAACAGGGATGGAATTATGGGAGAGGAGAGGTGGGAAGCGAGCCGCCGCCGCTCGCGGGACTCGCCATGTGCACCTACGCGAAACCGGAAGCGGATACGGTCGAAACGGGCGGGTTGGGGGCAGACGGGTTGAAGCGGGAAAGAATGGAAAGAGAATGACCAGGGGGTAGAGGGTCGGGGTGGTCCGTTGCGACGGAACCACCACTGCATAAATCCCGCGCTTGACGAACCCCGTTGTTTTTGCGATTTACGAAGCGCGACAATATTTGTTCCGCATTCGTTCCGCGCGATCGGCAGTCTCGCCGCGATGCTGATAATTATTCAAGAAATTCAGAGCGATCGTGCGACGTACGCACAACCGGCGTCTGTGGCTGTGTGTACTCATCGGTGATTCATGATTTCGCGATTCCCCGATGCGGTATTTTCGGGTATCTCCCTTCTAGACTTAATTATAGACCCGTATTTAACGTGCTTCAACGAGATAACGCGCACCTCGATTTCTACGCTTCGCAAAGTGCACGCGATAACGTACGTTCCTCTTGATCAGGCTCAAGATCCAGACGATATCGTGTTCCTCCTCGGAAAAAATTCCTTATGCGCAAAGTGCGCGAGGAAAATGAGCGGCTGATGGCGGCTTTTATCGTTGGAAGTTAGTGGCGCGAGAGCGATATCGTTCTTTTCACGTGTTGGCCCGTTTAATTAGTCCAATTATGACTAATAACCGCTTCGCTGGCAAGGTTGTGCCGGGATGTATGCACGTCCAATAAAACGTCAGCAGCCCATAAAATTGACTGGCGCGAGGTTTTTTGTATTTTTCATTCTGCAGCACCGTGCGGTTTTGCAGCTATAATCCGCGTTATCGTCAAAGTTTCATCGAACAACGGAAACCCGTGATTGATAGTGAATTCAAAGGATTAATGGATACTTGCCGAAAAAAAGGAGAAAGAGAGTGAGAGAGAGAGAGAGAGAGAGAGAGAGAGAGAGAGAGGGAGGGAGGGAGGGAGGAGGCGAAAGAGATTCGAGAACCGAAAGAAATCGATAGTACTCTCCAACGATACTGATAGATTTGCTCGCGCGGGTTAATCCATCCTCGCCCAGGCGTGACGCAAATATCGAGAGAAGCTGAAGACGACGACTGCGAGAGGTAGTCTAAGCTTTGTTCTTAGTTTAAGAACGGTCCTTCTGTCGGTCTCGTTTGTCTCGGCCGTGCCATCCGTTTGCTCGGGCCACGCGTAAGTAGTTTAATTTGGAGATTACGTTCTGTCGCTTTGCGTCGCCGTAAAGCGAGAAGCGAGGTAAACGCGCGGCTGGAATCTACCCCGCCCCTCTGACTCTCCCCTCTTTCCGGTATCAAGATCGTCAGCAATTCCGGCACGGGATTGAACTGCGAAATACTTCGATGCGAAGAGCCGCCACCGCTCTGCTCTCACTGCTGTCGGTAAGCTTCGCGCGATATTGCGAAATCTCCGGGGAGACTTTCCCGCTTTTTTCTCTCTTTCTTTCTTTCTTTCCGTTTTTCCCTTTTTTTTTGTTTTGTTTTGTTTCTTACAGAGAGGAATTCGTCGATCGCGTCAGGCTTTGGCCTCCGTGCCCGACAAGAAGAACAAAAAAAAAAAAAAAAACGTTCCCCACCGCTGAGGCATCGGTGGAGGGGGGGGGGGGGGCAGATTGCAATATCGGGAGGGAGTGATCGGCGGTTACCATCTCCGGAAATCCACACGTATGCCCGGACCGTGACGGCGTTATCGTTATTATTATCAATTTAAACAGATCCTCGGGATCAGTATCGGCATAATTACGGCCGGTAATGACTTGTAGGTTAATTGGGTATCGGCCAGATCGATTTTCGATAATCCGTCAAAGAGGAACGCCCGGCTCAGCGTCATTGCCGGCATGGCCACTCAAGAGAGAGCAATCGGATCGTCCATTATCCGGTTTATTCCGTAGCTTACGTTTGCGCATGTTGGATATCGGCGTGCGCGCGTGCACGGGACAGACGCCCGTAAGCTGGTAAACGTGATTGCAGAGCAACGAATTGCTCCGGCAGGCGCGCGGGGCTTAATCGTTCTTGGCCGACGTTTGATGCGAGCTATCGAGCGAGATATCGCGATCAATCGCGCGACGCGGTTCCTCCATCGTATGCGTTTGCGATATTTATGTCGCTTCGCGATTCTTACATTGCACATGTGTATTCAAGTCTGCAATCTGTCATCGGCAATTGCGCGCGCGAGTCGATCGCCGGATGCGCACGTGGTGTTCCCTGGAGAGAGACGGGGAAGGGAGAGATCAACGTTGATTCCTTGATATCAATTGGGTATTATCGCGGCGCTTTGGAGCGCGATTACGTTGGAGCTCGCGAAACAAGGCGACGCCGATCGAGTCTGACGCGGCGCGGATGTCTCGCGTGCTCGCGCCAAGCGATGGATCGATTCGCGATATAGTCGTCGCCGGCGATCGAATTGCAATTGTGTTCTGCAACGGGCGTAACTCCGGCCCGGCACGACGCGGAAGACGTAATAACGGAGCCTGCTGCTGGCGTCCGTCCTCCCTCCCGCCCGACCGCTCCGCGCCCCTTTCTCTCGCTTTAATCCATCCGCGAGGGCTAATTGAAAAAAAATGCAATATCGCCGCCTCAGCGGGAATAGGGTTGACGTGGCGGTTCGATCGATTCGCCGCTCGTGATTTATGCCTATTGGGATTTGTTTTATCATGCTTAGACGGTGATTTTGGCTTTTAGCGTCGGTGCGTGCGGCCTCGAAGCGTTCTCGTTATCACGGGGAGCCGTGAAGCGCCCTCGCGCAGAGAGGGTGGAAGATTTACAGTGTCCCTGTTTCGAGTTAGTCGCTGCGCGATACGATCGCGGTTCAGCGCGACATTCGCGCGCAAATTGATGATGCATGGCGATGGCAACCGCGATGCTTTCCGTATTTTCGGAACATCGTTTGCGAATAGATGGATTTCAAGCCGTGGACAAATTCGATCCGACCGTAGATCGTCGAGGATGGAGAATAGGCTGGGGAGGCAAGAGAGAAACGAAAAGATTTTGAATCGCGAATCGCTTTGGAATGAAAGTAACGCTGCAAGTAACGAACCGATCGATCGCTCGCTATCGCCAGTGCAGTTCGCGGCGACATGGTGCGTGAACTCTGTTCGGACTTTGGCGCCGCGTCCTTTAGATCAGAACTGTGAATAATCGAGATATGGCGGACCAGGTAGCTCGGATAGCTCGGAGCAGGGGGGAAACTCGCAACTCGTTATCGCACTAGCGGAAAATCCGTCGGCATTTTAGCGACGATTACAAAACGCGGCTTCTTTTGATCTCCGCCACACGGCCGCTAATGGCCAATAATGGCCAACAAGGACTTCTAATGCACTTCCATGTGCAAGGAGACAATAGTTCTGTCGCGAATCTCTAACTGAAAGGATCTCTTCCACGACGAGGGATCGCGTCAAGGGATCATTTGTATCATTTTGCAACTATTAAAACTCAATCGCAAGATATCTGCAGCTTTATCCCAAATCCATATGCTCTAAGTTAGTTTGGCTGCCTCCCACTAGCGTTGATCGACCGATCGAACAAACATGGAAAAAGAGAACGGGAATGCGGAGAGAGTTCTACGATTTTATATGGACTTGTCGATACCTGCTCGGAAGCAGCGAAATCGTAATGCGTCCTTAAACGAAGCGGTCAGATTTTCTCTGATATCAGTGATACGAGTCAAAGTTCGATGCTCTCGTTTTACGACGAGCGCACCTATCGTAATCGCCCTAAATCTAATACGAAACTGTCGGAAATATAGATATACACGATACGTGGAACTCGTGGCGACCGATTATCGGCGGAAAACGGTCAGGAATGCGGCTTCGCTTCCTCTCCTGTGTTCTCATCTCGATACGTCACGTAGAAATCCCGTTTTCGAGAAAGCTAAGCCGGGGAGCTAAACCATCAGCGATTTAATATCGTCCTTATTTATTATCGTGGTTTATCGCTGTCACGCGTGTTTGCATGGGGAGGCAATCACGCAGCAGCGGAAATGAACGGCCGATAAGAAAAAAAACACACGAGAGGCGCATAAAGAGTCGGTGAGCGAGGGAGGCGTGCGCGCGAGAGAGAAAGAGGGAGGGAGAGAGAGAGAGAGAGAGAGAGAGAGAGAGAGAGAGAGAGAGAGAGAGAGAGAGTAACTGTGTTCGGGCTCTCTCTCTCTTTCTCGAGAGAGAAATCGGATTGGTCAACGCCGACCGCCAGCGTCCCCGTACGCTCACTCGGGGATGAAATGGGATCGGGGGTTGCTCGTATCGCGCGGAGAACACTGACTCCGCTCCAATAATACGATACAATCATTAGCCCGCGTGTTTCGGTGGACGAGCGCCTCCCTCTCGAATTTTCCTGCTCTCACCCTCAACGCCCCCCGTACCGCGCGCTCCCCTCGAAATCCGTCGCGTCACAGCGTACGAATCGAACATCGCCATCGAAAAAGCATCCCGAATCGCTACCTTGATCCGCTTTTCCCTTCATCCTTCATCCCCGTAACTGGATAACGAACGTGAAAACGCCGGACTCTCGCCGTGATTAAGCTCGCGACGAGCATGACGCATCGCGAGGATCGTTGTATACTTTACGTCGCGATTTGTGATTTGATATCGTTCGGTGGTAGATGAACGGAAAGAGTCGCGCGCGTCTGACAATCCGCCCGTTGGAATTCTTCCCGTTCCTCGTTTACGAAGCTTGACGCGCATCCGCGATCACGCCGCGCTCGTGCTCGCATAAGATTCCCGGATGATCGTTAATGCGTTTTCGCACGGATTTTAGTCGGCGTTTTCCATTCGGCAAAATTTGTGCGCGATATGCTGCCGCGGCATCATCAGCGTCGTTCCAAATCCGGCAACGTTAACTTCGTCGCGGTAATGGGATAATGTAATGCGAGCTACTTGAAAACGACGATGTTACGCCGATGTTAATGAAGGAGCAGTAAGCGAGCATCGATCGATTAATCGTGGAAAGCGCGATCGGTTCCGCAAAATCGATTCCGAAACGTAATCGCGGACGAGTGCTCGATGAACGATTGATATCACTCGCGCATCCCGGCATCGAAATTAATAGCGTTACCCTCGGCAGGAGGTCGGTTGATTTTTGCTAATTTATTCGCGAGGCGGACGTAACAACGGGTCCGGTGTAAGTGGCTATCAATGGAAATTTATTTAAGCATCGCTCTAATTGGATCACCTTATACGAGCGGTGACTCCGCTCGGAGTATAACGAGGCTGCATATAACCAACCCATTTTCTCGTGCATGTACCGTTACGTTATGTAATCGTGACTATTTCAAATTTAATAACGCGCTTCCGTAGACGAGTGGTCGTTGAATTAATTGCGTTAATTGATCGTCACGGCGTACCGCGCGCTGTTACCGCTACATTCTGTTCTACTTTCTTGCATCTCATTATCTCCGGAGGCTTCGGCGAGGCTTCGGTCGGACGTGAATGGAACGTCTCTCGCCCCGTGAATCCATTTCTCGGTCAGCTCGATATGAATTCCAATCGATGTACGCAGCGTATTGCATATTTCATCGAGGAAATTATTTAAACGGCCGCGATCGCGCCGCTCCAATTACCAACTTTGCGAATTAATTGCCACCGCCACAAGTCGCGTAATCCCCGCATTACCCCCGAACCCGCATCGATCTCAACTTCGCTCGGTGAAGCGCGGAAAAGGAAAAAAAAGGAAGACATACTACMCCCCCGCGTCGAGCCGATACCCTCAAAGCGGGGCGGAGAACCGCGCTTTCCTCGACATATCTTACTTCCTCGCTGGGCGCCTTGTATATTGTCCTCGGCGTCCTTGTGGTTGCATGCCGCGCAAAAAGTAGGGCAAAACCGGTCCGCTCGACTCCGGCCAACTTGTGTAACGACGTACACACCATCCCCAGCGAGCAAAGTCCCGTTCTCAAGGTGGGACATTTATTACGACGACTACCGACGACACCAACAACTTTCTCTGGCAGGATAAATAATGAGGCAGCCGGCAAAATATTTTAGCCGAGCGGCGCAACGTTGAGTTACGTTGCCATAAGCCTACGGT
This sequence comes from Eciton burchellii, assembly GCA_020341155.1. Taxonomy (NCBI): domain Eukaryota; kingdom Metazoa; phylum Arthropoda; class Insecta; order Hymenoptera; family Formicidae; genus Eciton; species Eciton burchellii. The sequence goes on from JAHMML010000005.1 coordinate 1,461,941, forward strand.
GGCTTATAGGACGCGCCACGATTGGCCTCCCTTTCCGTTTCCCAGGGCGCTGACAGTGAGCTACCACCCTGGATTTGTCGGATAATCCGCGAGGTCAAATATTAACGATTCGGCTCGTTTATCCGCGGATCTCGTAACAACGCGAAGGTCTGCGGAGGAATGACGAGGATTTTGCCCCGCCTGTTGTCCGAATGATAAAACGCGCGCGAAGGTGCCGCGGAAGGCCGCAGGAAGTTGAAAACGCTCACGGCTAGCTCGTCGGGGAAGTTCCTTGGGGATGTAACCTATCCGTGTAATTGGGGATCGACGGTTCCGATTCGACGAGCGGAATGTAAATTGTTGGCTCACTCGAGTCAACGCGAGCTCGCGGCGGCTAGATTTGGATGGGAAGCGCCGATAATCTTTACTTTTACAACTTCTAGTGGTAATATTCGCCAGCGGCTTTATTAGACGCTAATATTCGCACATCGTTGTGCCCTAATTAGAACGAAGTTTCGAGTACCGGGGTTAACGTAGTTATTTGTTTGTCGATAGTCAGCCGGCTGGCCGGGCTTCGTAATTTTATAACTTTGCGCTAACGTCACATTAACGGCGCGAGGAATTATAAATTCCGGCATCAAAGCGACCGGTGTTACTACCTAACGAGGCAACGGAGATTTCATTATACCAGGCGCGAAGGGCTCACCCGTCGTAATCGGATTCGGCCGTAGGAATTGGAGCATAATTTTCCGAAATACCCGCCTCCCGCGCACCTGCTTTATCAGTTCGATATTTCGCAATTTAACGGATTACATAATTCATAAAGGCTTACCGTGTAATGGGTTACTCGGGTTCGCCCGGTCATCCCCTTAAATATCCCACCGGCGAGAAATATGTCGCGCGATGATTCGCCTCTCACGATCGGCCAGTCCGAGAGACGAATACCGTATCGCAAAGTAGGACGCTGGCGATCTACGTCGCGTCATCTCCATCTATTTCTCTCGTCGTGTCGAGTCCGCATACTCCTCGAAGGATCGCTCGCAAAGGACGATCGACGGACTCGCCAGCCTCATCAGGAATCGCGCAGCACGAGATAAGCGGCGGTTAGCATCGCGGGAGACCCTTCTTTCTCGGGTTTCCTGTAAAACGCGTTTCTCGCTGGCCGGGAGGTCACCGGGAGGCGTTTGAAGTCGCCGGGACTCCGGGGCCAACCGCGCCATCCCACCATGAATTCATTCGCACCCTCATGAAATTCAAAGCAGTCGTTACGCTGCTGGCACAACGACAACGACCAGCGCCACGAGGAAGAGGACCAAGAGGACGAAGAGGACGAGATGGCGCGGGACGGTATATGGTACGCGGATGGCGGTGCCTACCCCCGGCACCGTGTTCGATGTTTTATTTATAATTTGTTTATCTCATCATCTGCTCGGACTTGCCGACTTGTGTATGTAACGATGTCTACGCGCCGCCGCCGTTGCTCGTCAGTGACTCCCGAGCATCCGCCGGAAGCATGAATAGTCAAATCTCTCTATATCCTGCATCGCCAACTTTTTCCCAGCGAGTCCGGTCCGGCCGCGAGCCGAAGAAGACGAGAATAGAGTGCGAGTGCCGTTTATTTCGCGCAAGAACCGCGCAAGAAAGGAAAATCGGGACGCCAGAGGCGTTCGAAGTGGCGAAGGCTGCGCTTTGCCAAATAATCGGGCAGCGCAAATAACGGGGATGACATCCGGATTTTCTTCTTTTTTTTTCTTCTTTCCTTTTTTACCGCCCGCCTTTCGGCGCGACGAATCGACAATCGGGCGCAACGCGTTGAACGTATGGTGTATGCCGTGCGATTTGCAGCGTTACATAAATTCGCGTGAAATCCGAATGGATATGGAATCAGGAAAGCGCCGGAGGATTGCTCGCCGGACTGTAACGCCGCGATTCGCTTAATCCTTCGCGAAATAGTTCGCCAACTGCCGACCGATGCCTCCCGATTTAACGGAAACTAATGGTTAACGTGATAATTCCATTTTTTCAATGGATTTCACGCGATGCTTCTTGATCGCGCGGAGCGATTGCGATTTTCCCGCACAAGACGAACGCGATTGGATCCGTAAAGAGCTGAGGAACGCGACGCTTTCGCAATGCTGATAAAGCCGTTAACTCGGCGTGTAATCGGTTGCACTATATCTTAGTAGGTCGTGTGTTGCAAGAGCGCGCATTGCAGAAGTGTTCGCAATGGCTCGGTCTGACATTTCCTCTCGCTGCGATTCTCTTGTCGAATTCAAGGCCGAGTTTTATAACAAAGGTACTGGTACAAGGTCTGGAACTTGTACGTAAATAACCCGTGCAATGACCGGTAATCGTGTTTTGCGTGAAACGTGGAGATTTAGGATTCTTGGTTTCAATCGTCAAATTGAGCGAATTATAAATTATTACAGTTTTTAGCTCGGATCGATATCAGACGCAGTTGATGCTTAAACGGATTCACTTACTCCCGAATGAAAGATAAAGTAATGTTATCCGAATGATGACGAATTTTCGATAGGCGAATTCGTCAGTTATTCGTCTCGAAGCATGTAGTCCGATTATCGATTGATCGGGATTTTTGCCGGCGTCTCGAGGCTAACGCATTTGACTTCGAGAAGTTGAGACAGATGAATAGCTGCTGAGGTCAAGCGACAGATCGCGAAATTAGCTTTGTATAAGCACGCAAATTCAAGGAGGTCGAGTGCCAAGCTTCACTCTTCCAACTTCCGTGATTCCTCTGGAGCCCGTCAGTATCATTCCGCTTCTGCGGATCTGCGATCTCCTTCAAGACGCATTCCTTCGCTCTATCCCCTTTCCATCTTAATAATTGAGACGTAAGATATAAATGGATCTTTTGAGATGTATTTTTTCGCAGCGTAAACACGAGCGACTTTAATTCCGTCTTCAAGTCTATGAAGAGTAGCTAGGCTGATGAATGCTTAATGGAATTAAGCAATAATTTTCGATCGTTTCACTCGATCAGCAAAATTGAGTAAATATGGTAATATCTTCGTTAAGATCGGAATATTCGTTATTTATTGTCATATCTACAGATATTTATACATATTTATTGATGAATATAATATTTAAACATATTACATAATATCATATAATATAATAATCCTCTTTCTCATTTCTTAACATAGAACAATATAAAGATCTCAATTATTTTTCTATTCTACTCCTCAATTATCTTATCCCTTTCAAATCGTACTCGTTGTCATCATCGTCCTTGATGAAATCAGCGGCTCGTTCACCGATCATGTTGATCACAGCGACGGGATTACCAGATACCACCTGAGAGACCAAAAGAGTGACATAAAAAATTTGCATGTGACACCGATCTCAGCTAACAACACTCGACATCCGATCTCGACACTCGATCATCGATTAACAAAGTAAAAAGGCTGTTAATCACTCGTAATGGTCTCGCTAAATGCTTACTTTCGGCATAATTGACGCGTCAGCGACTCTCAAGCGGTCTACGCCGTGAACCTTGAGACTTGGATCGACGACAGCCATGGGATCCGTGGCCGGGCCCATTTTGCAGGTTCCCGCTTGATGGTTCTCCGGTCTGGTGTTGTATTGGAATTGGCAGTTCCAGTATGCGTAGCCCTTCAGATCGTTCTCGTACTGTTTGCATTCTGGTACAGTGTTGAGCAGCATCTTCAAGCCGTATTTCTTCAATGTTTCCGACTCCGTCAGGCGTATGATCTTTTGAACACCCTGATAGATGATCGATCTATCCTGCGGATGCGCCAGATCGTTGCTCCAGATGATCGGATGCTTTAGTGGGTCCTTCGATGCCAGCGTGATTCGACCTGGAATTCCCGGACAAGAATAGTGTGTCAGCTCGAGTGTCGCGGTAGACGAAATTTTCTTAATAATATGTGCACAATTTTATGCATCACAGAGTTAATCGAGGAAAGTTCATTATCGGACTAGACGATAGAGACATCGTACCACGGAATATTTACGATCGATCAACGAGCATTCGTTTTTGAAACATTGTCAAAGAAAGAACAACGATATCTTATCTTATCAGCGTAATGTTCTAGTATTTCGTCATTGGGAAAAAGTACTTATCGACTAGTTATGTAATTATCGACTCACCTCTGCTGAGGGTCTGAATATTTACGGAAGTGAACCTGATGGTCTCGTTGTTATCATACGTTTTCAAGTCGTCGATTCTGCCGCTCGTATTGCAAATGGCCTGATAGCCGGCGAAGAAGATCTGGATATCCGGATCGTCCTTTTCGGTGTAATTAGACGTAAGGATTCCCGTGAGCTGTGCCATACCCGTGGACGACAGTGGGCCGGTTTGATTGTGCAGATATACACGGGCGGTTTTGGTGTTCAGTTCGTTCTCGCTTTTCATATTCATAACGAAGTCTATGCCAAATGACGCGTGATTGTGAAGATTTTCGCCGACCCCCGGCAGGTCGTGAACCACAGGAATCCCCACGGAATTCAGATGCTTCTTCGGCCCGATACCCGATAGAAGCAGCAACTGTGGCGAGTTTATGGAACCACCCGCGAGGATCACTTCCTTATTCGCCCTTATATTGTAAGATAGGCCGTTCTGTGAATACAAGGTTCCTCCAACGCTCAGATACTGATCATCGTAAAGTCGCGTATGCGGAATCTCGGAGATACACGGCAGCGAGTCGACTCACCATAATCATGATAATTCCGTCAGCTTGCACTCCCGACTCGTCGCTTTTCGTGGTGACCTTCGTCGCGATCGCGTTCAGAGCGATGTGCAGATTCCGGCGGTTTCTGGCGGGCCACAGAAAAGCCCGGGGAGTACTTAATCGGACGCCGTTCCTACTGATCATCTGCGCCACTGTGAAACCCGTGATGTTTGGACCTACTACATCTTGAGTGGTACCCAGACCTACCTCCTCCGCCGCTTTTATTACTTCCCAAGCGAATTTTGGTTGCCAGGGGAATCTATGAACAACGAATAATCAATGATGCGTTAAGATTATAGATTCAAACTGGTTTCGGAGTGATAAAGAGATCAAAGGCCAATTGGAATTTTAAACGCGCAAAGATTGTCGGACAAAAATTGGATGGCTATGCGTGATGGAGAAAGCAATTATAAATTGATGATACGGATGATGTTTTGCAACGTGATCACGAATCGCAATTGCCGTTGGATATCAGATCCTTTTCGCTTGATACATCGTCAACCGAAAGATCAGTGTATCGGGCAACGAAGGAGGATTTTTCGAGTAAACGGGAATTATAGTAACGGTACAGCTTAGAGAGATATATCGCGCCATTCGCACCTCTCGACTGTCATCGGGCCGCCAACGCCATGATCCTGCTTTCGAACTCTGCCAATTTCCTTATTGTCTTCCGATTTGAAGAAATACGGCAGCACCTAGCAGGCAGAAATCCAAGTCCGTTAACAGCTTGAGCTTCGGTAAAAGCTTCGAAAAACGTACCTCTTCCCACGACCATCCCTTGTTTCCCATATTCACCCATCTGTCGTAATCCTTCTTGTGTCCACGATGATAAGCCATACCGTGATGGACGGTGCATCCGCCGAGATTTTTACCCCTCGGCCAGCTGCAGCTGCCATTGGAGCGCAGACACGCGAACGACTCGTTCGTAGTCTTGTACTTCCAGTCCAGTTCCGTGTCTGCGATGAATCGCGATTTCAATTAATTACGAGCGATTAGTTTCGATAATTACGGGAATATAGGAATTACTGAGGTAGAGCTGGAGATTGCTCGGTATTTCCGCGCCAGCCGGTTCGTCCGGACCAGCTTCTACAAGAAGTACCGACCAACTCGGATTTTCGCTCAATCTAGAGGCCACGATCGATCCACCTGCGCCACCTAAATCGAGAATAAACGCAGCAGTTATTACGAACTAACATTCGATCGAGTGTTAGTTCAACTCATTGAGCAAAATTAACGAGTCAACTGTTAACGTAAGACTAGCTCGACTTTCCTTAATTCTTCATTGTGCGATCTAAAGGAAAAAAAGAGAGAAAAAAAAACAGAAAACGGATTTTCCGTAATCGATTCTTGACTGACAAAAGACAGTCTACGAATATTCGATCGTTCATTCTCGCATTGTGAGGATATCAAGATTTCAATAATAGAAGACGAACATTAGCTAAACGCGTCTCGATATTCTTTATAATTGCGTCCATTATCTTACCTCCGACGACGATGTAGTCGTAATTAAAAAACGGGATTCTGATGGGAGTGATACGTCCGCATGGATCGTTAATTACGGGGCTGAAAGTGGCTAGAGTGTTCAACATATTTAGAAATAAACTCGCAGAATTGGCGGTGCAAACACTGGTCAACGGAAGCCCGCCTAGGAAAGGGGTCGTGCACAGCGGCACTCTCATAGCTTCCAAATTCTATAACATTGCATGACAAATCATTCGCACGTATCAATTGAACGTAGAAAAATATAACGTGGAAAGAATATATGCGAATAACTGAGAGAAATTTCGAAATTTCGAAATTTCGATTTTACTTCCCGACGTAATGTAATGATAACAATGTTGTGTCTAAGTCTAATACGAAAGACATCCGCAAAATGTCAACGTACCATTCTGTTCGCGAATATTCCACAATTTTGTAAGGGATGTCCGTTGAGTTCAGCTTTCAGTTCTCGATTGTAACGTTCTTTTCGATGTCGCTTTGTTATATACTTCTTTCGAGGTAACGCGTTGATAATTGCAACGCTTGTTATAAAACGCGGGCTTGTCTGGCACTTGTAAATTACCACACGTACTATTATCGTAGAAAATTGATGAATAGTGTGTCAGTAAAATAACGCAAATAAAATTGATGACCGCGTCGTTTTCCTTAACTTTGTTTTGTATTTCATTAACTCAGGATAATTTTTATACACGATCATTTTATAAGATTGCATTCAGATTTTCGCGAAAACGGATTACGAGAGAATTAAGAACCGATTACGCGATAAGGAATTGACATCTGAGTAGATATCAGCTTTTGGGCCAATTAATTATTATTTTCTTGGCGGATAAAAACAGATGCGAGCGCAATTAGTTTTATGATTTTTTCTCTCTTTTTCTTTCTTTCTCTTTCTTCTTCTTTTTTTGTCGTCGTAATTCGACTAATGCGTTATCCGCGATAGGATTATAGGATTATAGCGGATCGTCGTAAACGAGTACAAGTTGCATATTTCGTTTATACTGTTATGCATTCTTATTTATTTTCTTTACAGCATTTTGATTTACATTCGCGCGCTCTACGAGCAGTCGAGCTATCCTATCTTGTAATAAAACCTCTTTCTACGCATCTCTTCATTAACAATTATCCGCTATTTTTGGCTTACGATCGATGCGCCAGGTACCACAATTCATCTTTGGTTCATTATTTCAATAGGATGACGCTTTTGCGATAATGAGCGATAATGCGATATATTATAGCTATCATAAAAAGATATATCAGACATTCGATATCGGGGAGATTATTAGAATAACAACGTATATCTAAATTTTTGACTCTGATACTTATTTCCAATATTAGTGCACACGCAATCAAGTAATAGGAAATTGCAATTCTCTTTAAGGAATTAATACAACGATAATGCTAACAATAGCCCGCACAATTGTAACGGAATTGCAACGGAAGTTCGCGCCCCGCGACTAATTGATCGCGATGGATCTCGGAAAAGCCATAGCACAAGCTATGGGGCACGCGTCTTAGGAAATTTCTCCTCTCCTTGCCTACCTTATCCTACCTCCCTTCTTAACTGGAAATTGAAGCATGGCGGTACAGAGAGACAGCGACGGCTTGCCTCAAGTCGCGCGGCTCTCTGTGCTAGTAACAACAATAATTGCGACGTAATTTTACCGTAGCGCTCGAGAGCAATCGAAGCAAAGTGTGATCCCGAATATCGAAGAGAAAGGAAATTGCACCCTATTGCCTGAGATAGATAGATAGATAGATAGATAGATAGAGAGAGAGAGAGAGAGAGAGAGAGAGAGAGAGAGAGAGAGTCTTCGCCTTTGGTCGCGTTCATGCCGACTTTTTTAGGCTGCAAAAAACGCGATGGATCAGGAGAGACTAGATAGATCGTAGTGTTCGGCTACCATGCGGCCTGATTCCAGTCGATGTACTTGATCCCCCATAGTAATAGATCCAGCGAACTGTCAATGGTGGTGCGAGAACTAGGAAACATGGTAAATTGCTGATGACTAATGATACTGCGACGTGTCGCCGACTTTCCATAAGGTGGTAGATGCTTTGCCGTACCATTGTGTACTGGCAGCGCCCCAGTCTTCCTTGATGAACGCGGCTGCTCTTTCGCCGATCATCATGGCCGGAGCCGCCGTATTGCTGGACGTTACCTTGAGGAAAACACGCAGATTCGCGCTAGCGTGAATTAAGATGTCTCGATTGAGATAACGACGATGACACGTGGCGAAGCGCGATCGTGAAATTGTCAACGTTAAAGAAACACATCCTCGTGCAACGGGAAAATCCAATCAATAATTATTGATCAACAATATTTATAATTGATGATAAATGCATGAGTAAGAATCGGAATACTGGATGATAAAAATTGCCGATAACGAGAGAGCAAATTGGACTCGCAATCTTCCGAATAATTCGATCGGAAAATACCCGCAATCAAGAAGAAGACGTCGGGACTTGTGGCTATTTCTACGATTCGGAGAATCTTCGACTCACCTGCGGCATGATGGACGTATCGGCCACACGGAGGTTTCCTATGCCGTGCACCCTCAATCGATGATCCACCACCGCCATGGGATCTTGGGCCGGTCCCATCTTGCAGGAGCCAGCCTGATGATTTTCGGGACCGGTGTCCTGGCGCACGGCACAGGCCCAGTAATTCTCGCTCAGGAACGTGTATCGGGAGCAGGCGGGCAACGGGTGGTTGCTCAGGGTCATGTTGTACTTGGACATGGCAGTGGTATTGGCAAGAGACAGAGCGATCTGGATGCCTTCGATGAGGATCGTCAGGTCCAGAGAATTGTTCAGATAATTCCCCCAGATGATCGGCTTCTCGAGGGGATTGTTGCTGGCCAGGCGAAGGTTTCCTGGAACATTCAAATTTGTTATGCTTAATCGACGGGAGAGATCGGGAGGGGAGACGCACCGTCGAAATTCAGCAGGGCATTTAACGGGCCGTCGACGCAGCGAGAACGTTAATTAATCATTTGCTGCAAGTTTCGTAATAACGCGGCCACCCGTGAGCCGGACCTATCATTTATGCGTTAAATTACGGAATCGAATTCTACGCGGCGGTCGTAATCGACAATGAATTCGCCGCAATTACCATGTAATTAGCACTTTTTCCTCAATGACCCATGGAGATGACGGGCATCGCGGATTAACCGCGTCGCTTACCCTTGCTACGTGGCTGCGTCATTGTCGGCGACATGCTGATGCTGCGCCCGTCATTGTTCACGATGGCACCCACTTCGCCGGTGGTCGCACAAGCTGCCTGATAGCCACCGAAGAACATCTGAAGGTCCGGATGATCCGAAGTTGTGTAGATCGACGGCAGCATTGCGGTCAATTGCGACAGGCCTGTCGATGACATCGGTCCCTTCTGAAAGGCGATATACTCGGCGCTATCCACCCAGTTCAAATCGTACACGTTCGGCTGATCGATGGTCCACGACAGGGTGTACGACACGTGATTATGCAAGTTCTCGCCAACACCTGGAGCAAGGGAATTCATCCGATCAAAAGCGCAGTTATTATCGATCACGTAATTTCTTTGGCCGACTCGCAGTTCGACCAACGTTGGCTCGTTTTAATTAATCACGTTTCATCGGAACGTAAACTTTGCGTTTGCCGTAAAGTGGTTGAGCGCAGACCGATAACGCTTGTTCGCGCCGATCGATATCAGTCGCTTTTTAAATAAGCTACTTAGGGAATTAATTTGCTTCAAAGTCACGCGCGATCAATCTTGTTTCCGCGAGGTTCTCCTTTAGCTATAAGTACTTCCTTTAAGTGCAGTAACACCATCGCGATACACGAATCATAGTTGGAATAACTTTCATTATGGTGTGAAATCCTACCGAAGGATCACCATCGTCATCATCATCATCCCTTCCTGCCTCTCTCGAGACGATACATCAATATTATCGACTAGCGCGCAATGAATGGATTGCTTACCTGGTAGATCTTTGACGACCGTGACGTTCACCGCTCGCAGATGTTCCCTCGGCCCGATTCCGGAGAGCAGCAACAGTTGAGGCGAATTTACGGCACCACCGGAGGCGATTACCTCCTTTGTGGCGCGGGCAACTCGAAGTTCACCATCCTGAAGATGCGTTCATTGAAACTCACATCACCAAACTCACCGCCGCGTTCCCGAGTGCGAACTTGATTTCGCGTCTAAGTGCCGGTAACAACTCCGACAAAAAGCAAAGTTCGCGGATGATGCGCTGCGCGATATTGTGCCTCGTTTATTATCGGCAACGCGTATTTTACATGCCGCGCATTACGCGCGGCTCTCTCTCTCTCTCTCTCTCTCTCTCTTTCACGGAAATGTAGGAATTCGATCGCTGATAATACGACTTTTATAGCAGAAAGATTTAAAGGCACACCGATATTGCACGAGCAAAGCACGAGAGATTAATTAGCCGCGCGTGAAAAACGTACGAATGCACAGCGCGCAATGAAAGGATTTACATTTCCATGTGGATCTACTGGATTCTGAAATTAGCGTTTCAATTAAACGCGCTTTGACGGGATTCTATCGTATCGTGCAGCTTTTGCTCGTGGTCGTTGGCATGCTACGTGTCTTAATGCAGATAATACAATAAAATAATAATACAAGACCGTAGGGGCAGATTCTCACTCGTGCGTAATGAAAGCTTTTCAAGCATAACGTTTTAATAAAGCTCCCGCAGCAGGTTCGCATGCGCAACTTTCGACTCGATGAAATTCCCGTGTTGAAAAATGCTCGCGATATCACGACAAATAAAATTGCCGAGGGGATCCGTGAACATTTACACATTATGTCATCGCGTCATGTTCACTTGTGTATCGATAGTTGATAATTAGCTTGCACGATGATGTTATCGCCATTGTTGCAACGAGCCATTAGAAAGTAACAAACTACGAGCAAATTTCGTGCCATTATGCGATCACGGGTTCGTGTTACATTCGCTGCGGCGATTCTTCTGTATCGCGTTTCGAAAGACAGGTTCAATCGGTCAATAATTCTGGCGGGGTCACGTCACGCGTCACAGCCATCGCGACTCGTTGCTTCTCAAAGCTCATTGTTATTTGAACGTAACAGTGCAACAGACAGAACGCGTCGGCTCGAATTAACGAATTATGTTGCAAATGCGCATACTGACTTGATAGTACTGAACTCCAACGGCCTTGTTGTTCTCGACGATGATCTTCGTGGCGGTGGCATTCAGGGCGATCTGCAGATTGCTCCTGTGCCGCATCGGACGAAGGAAGGCCGCGGCGCTGCTCACTCGGACACCGTTCTTCGTCGTGGCTTGTGCCACAGTGAATCCCGTAAATTGATCGCCGTTCAGGTCCTCGCTGAGCGGATATCCTCTTTCGACTGCTGCCGCGAGAATATCATCGGTGATGGGGGGCTTCCACGGGAATCGCTCGACGGTCAGCAAGCCACCGGTCGAGTGATACTTGCGGCCCACCCGATTGATCTCCATGTTGTTCTCGGAGCACATAAAGTACGGCAGGACCTGCACAAGAGGGTTCGCTTTTATCTCACGCGAGTACGCGAATTCCAATTGATCTTGCTGAGCATCTCCGGAGAAGTCTTGATAATTGATTTTATCATTACTGGAATAGCCTGTCCTTCATGGAAGGTTCTATGGGAACGGCTGGTTAAGACAGCGTTAAATCGTGATTAGGATCGTGATTTTGATCTCGATTCTCGGCTGATAAACGAGTTATCGTAAGTTACTTGAGAAGAATTCGATATCTTCTCGCTGAATTACCTCCGCGAGAGGTAATTCAGCGAGATAGGTTTATACGCGCGTGTACGTGTATCTGTAGGATCTTACATCACGCCAACTCCATCCGATATTACCCATGGCTACCCAATTGTCAAAATCTTTCGCGTGACCCCGCGAATACATCATGCCGTTGTGAACGGATGATCCGCCGAGGTTTTTACCGCGTGGCCAACTGCAGGATCCACCGGTTGACAGACAAGCGTTCATCTCATTCGTGGTTTGATACTGCCAGTCAATGTCGGTTCCTATCGACAAAATTGTCAGATCGTTTAACACGCCCAAAGTCCGCAACGGATCGCCCGCAACAGCCCGCGCAATAATACAGCTTCCACGCGAGCACTCCGCAACAGTCTCTGCCTTCCTGCTTCTTCCACGTATCATCGAAGGCAATTCTCGGTGAAAAAACCGAGATATTTCTCGTGCTACGTAACCGTCTTTCTCGTCCGGCGATTTTATCTTCACTAATTCGGTAGCATGCTCCAGCTCTGCATCCGGAACTCCGATATCACTTTCCGATATCGAGATGAAATAAAAATGGAAACCGGTTCCGGGGGACCACTGCCGAATGCTTATTATCGCGCGGCGAAGCGGGCATGGCTGTGTACACGATAGGTCCAATTGAAGCTTACCCAGAAACATCGCTACCATACTGGGAACTTCAGCACCCGGCGGCTCGTCCGGACCGGCTTCTAGCAACAAAACTTTCCATTCGGATATGTCGCTCAGTCTGGACGCCACCACAGCGCCGGCCGATCCACCTAAGCGACAAAAGTCATTAAAGTCCTGTCGTTATCCATCGCGATTTCCGGGAAAAATATAGCCGCGCTATCTTGTACGGAAGATTTCCGGGTGAATGTTGTTCATTGCGCTGGGAGGGAGGCATCACCGCACCAATTAACTTTTTCGCCGATAACCCGCAGCTTCGTCGGTCGGCAGGCCACCCGCGAATTGTTCCGCGACTCACGTATTAATTTCCGGTTAATGACAGCCGCGCGCCGAGGAGGAAATTCAAACGAGGCCTCATCTGAGGCCAATAACAGTTGAGAAGCCACTAGCCGATAATTACTTGTAATTATCGTGACGTGAGGACGCAACGTATAGTTTGAGATTGTTATGTTAATCAGGGATAGTGTGTAATTTAACGCTAGCACCGCTTGTTATTACGATTCTATCAATGATCAGCGAAAACACCTGTCCGCGAAGCGTTAGAAAACTGCTACTTAAGGCTACTTGGCAATACTTCACTAAAAACTAATTATATCGCGCGTGCACGATTTAATTTTTTTCGATCACGGATCGAATGCCCGTTCCTTCGTTTTTTCGTAAATGTATTCCCTAGCGATTAGTCACTGATAACCGCAGTGATAAGAGCGGATGCCCGCAGGTGGAGGATTTTGCGCGATGCTCGATATTTTATTTGGATCATCTGTTTTCTAATTCCCCATTCCTCCACTCGTCTCTCTCAACGTTCGAGGATAGACGGATAGAATTATTTCATTTACATCTGCAGCTTCTTTGATGATTACCTTTGCGCTCGCGTCTCCGACGAAGTCTTGTGAACAGCGGATGCTGTAAAAGTATACTTTGACCCGTTTTCAAGTGAAAAAACATTCTAGTGTAATGCCTTTTACAACCGCGTGCAAATGAATTGCTAATTTAAATCCTCGCGGGAAGGCGAGCGTTCCCACGAGCGGGGATTCTCGCGTGCTCAATCGTGATCTGCGAATTTCGTCGCATTATCGGTGACGTTCGTTTCGGTCACGCGAGTGACACGATTTGCACGTCCGCGAGTAAAGAATAATGCGGAATTTTGGCGATATCAGCTTCCTCTCTTCACGGAAACGTAAATATAGTAGCTCATAAATATTGATAACACGACTGATAACACGCGATTACTTTCAGTCCATGTTTTCTTCCTTTTTTTTTCTTCTTCTCCTCTCTCTTTCTTCTTTGAATGCTTGACTAATTGCCGCTGATTAATGAGGCAGTGGGATGGCGACGCGTGCGTAACATGCGATGCAAATGCATTCGAGCAGCGATTCGAGTCCATCACTTACATCGAAATCGCGTTAATCAGAACCTACTTTCGCCGCGGATATTCGCGGGCATTATACAAGATATAATGCTGCGGGATATTCTAATCAAGAAATTCAATTAGCATTTCCGCACGTGTATCAAATCGCGTTACTGTCACTTGCGTAATATGATTTACTCTCCCTGTTTTGTCGATCGCGCATAATAACGGGCGGGCCATGTAAATCGAGCTCTCGCGGGTAACGGCTTCTTTCTACTAATCTCTTCCGTATGAATGTGCTTGCGCACGGCATTTGCCGTGCGTGTATCCACGCTTCAGTTTCGCTGCGCGCAATTTTCACTCGTCACGCACGGTTCTTCCATTGATAAATAAAGCAGCCTGGCGCACCGCGGATGTCAGAGAGAGAGAGAGAGAGAGAGAGAGAGAGAGAGAGAGAGAGAGAGAGAGAGAGAGAGAGAGAGAGAGAGAAGGAGAGAGAGAAGGAGAGAAAAGGAGAGATCTTTTCGGAGAGAGGAATGATCTTTCCGGTTCTGAAATTTTCATTTCCGTTATTTCGAGAGCGGCATATTCTCGCGAAAGCTATGGCAATTCCGTAATAAAGATCGCGCGTAATAAAGGACGCATGCGCAGAAGCGAATCTGCATTTTTCGCATAAACGTTTGGATTTGCATATCGGCATATCATTCGCCAGGGTTTGCAACAATGTAACGGCGGATCGGTAATCTTTTCTGTTATATTTACTTACAATGACGCGGTTGATAACGGGAACATTTCCCAGTTATCGAACTAGGAAACATATCTTTCCTGCAAGGTGAACGCGTCGTTCATCGAACACGTGACGCGCATGCTCCAAATTAAAATTGCATAGGATAGTGCACATAATAGGACACGTGCGCAATAAATTTGTTCTTATTTAAATCCCTTCCCTCCACCCCTCCTCTCCACGGGCGTGCCGCTATCTTGCACGTTAGCGCGCAATTCTCACGTCGATGATCGTTGAATGACAGACGCACCTGTCTGTCCCCATCGTTTTCCCTATATAGTGCGGTCATGACGTTTGTACTTATGCATCGAGGATTGTAATAATTAAGCGGTAAATTTAGAAACTGATAATAAGATATATGGACGAACGGTGACCCGATACATATTCAACGAGATTATCTCATCGCCAGTAGATTTTCCATATCTTTTTTCCCGATATTCGTGAATTATTTTTGTGCTCGCAACAGGAAAGGAATAAATGTTTATTTAATCGCTGCCGCAGTAATATGTCCTTTAAGTTATATCAAGTTGAAATCCTCGGGCTTAACGAGAGCGATTCGCGCGGTCGAGGCATTTCTGCTTCTTCCGTTTATTCCGCTCGATGGGACAGCGGCGTTTCACTTGGTGGCTGTTAAACGTGCTCGATGCTATCCTTTCCGGAAAAACGAGTCGCGCCACCGCGACTTTTCCTTCCTTTTTCACCTTCCGAATGGAAATAAAAATGGGGAGCGAGGAGAGAGAGAGAGAGAGAGAGAGAGAGAGGAAAAATACGCCGAGGCGTGCTCGCGCGAATCCGAATTCGTCTCTTGATAATTAGCCGGCCGGTTGAACTCGACGCGGCAGAGAGAGCGCCGGCATTCCCGAGGAATTCTCATATTGATGCGCCGGACTCGCGGAACAGACCGGGAAGAATTTTATCCGCGGCAAATCAGCTTAACGATGTCTATAATTAGCCGCTTTATGGGAACTAATTTGAATTCAGCAATTAATAGGGAAATTGCTTTCTGTTCCGGGCAAACTTTGATGCACGTACTTTTAAGGCAGGCAAGCGCGAAATACGAATTGGATTTATTTCAATCAGCGCACACCGGCGCTTTAACGGCGCACGATTATACGAATGCGGCATAATTGGCTACACGCAAGACTCTCGATCGACCGATCGTACTCTGTCGGTCTGTAAATAAGTTTTCTAAAAATCTGTCGAGGCATCTGTCCAAACGTTTCACGGGATGGAGTTCTCTCGAACCGCGTTTGCTTGGTGCGCACGATTCGAGGCGGAGATCGAGGAATACCGTTTAATGAGAGAGTGCAAATGTTCCTTCGAATGATCTCTCTCCCTCTCTCTCCTCCGCGCGCATGCGCGCGCGACGATTATTCTTTATTCCTTACGTTTTCGCGGATCGGCGAACCGCTTTCGATAAGCGGTAGCGCGGAAAATAAATCGCGTCTGTCCGCGATTGTTGTCGGTCGATCTTGTCGGTGTTTCTTTCGATCGCTCGCGCGATCTCTCTTAGGGGGGAGGAATCAATAAAGCGCTAATGTCGCCTTCACCGGCAACTGTTCGCATTCGATAGCACTGGCATTCGATGGCATTCGATAGAGCTTCCCTCCGCATAATTCCCGCCTCGGCGCCTTAAAAAAAAAGTTCCCTCCAGTTCAGACATGGTATCGCTGGCTGTTTCGGTCGCGTGCGCGTAATTTCTCCCCTGCGTGAAATATTATACGTAGCTAGACAACGATACGCCGCTCGTTGACGGGTAACCCCTCGTAACGAGCGAGAGCTCGTGGAAGATGCAAGTGGAAATACGACGTTACGTACGCGGAAGATAATGTTTCCAGGTTGGCGCAACGTCGGTGGAAACGCCAGCATCGTCGGGGGGATTTTAACGGTCGCGCCATGTTCGCGTCGGCGGCACTGAAGGATCGGGATTGTTGCTGCGAAATGCGAGATTCCTGCGAGTGGCCGCTTGCTTTTATTAATCTTCGAGGGTTGCGGACGATGCGGCGCGTATTCGCGGAAATTACGAGCGAGCGTATCGTTGAACCTTCCACTCGATGCATTGTTCGTCCGAGAAATAACGAGGGAGGATCCCACCAACAATCTCTCTCTTTCTCTCCCTCTCTCTCTCTCTTTACTCATATATTCCTCTTACGTTATTAAACATCGCGCGCGGGGACAAACGATCCGCCCGACGATATTCCGATATCGACCGCAAATTGCCGCAAACGGATAGAGAAACGCGCGCTGAGCCGGAAAAACGATGGAGAGCGCGCCTAATTTATCTCGTGTCGCAACGCGAGCGTTTCTCGGCCTGCCAATCAGTCCGACAGAGACGGAGAGAGGAAGGATAGAACGCCCTGGGAAGGGAAGTGGTCTCTATGAATACATCCGCGATAATCCGCCTGCGTGCACGATAATTCCAGGCCGGTTTGTTCGTTTCGCGTGGCCTATCGCGGCACCTCCTACCGCTCATCCCTCGCCATCGTAACGCGATTGCTTTCGAGCGTGGTTGGAAGGAGAGCAGGTTGGAGAGCACTGGCAGGTGAAAACCATTCTGCTCGACAAGAAGCACGAGGCTCTTGCGCAAGTATCGCGCGCGCAGCGCGCATCCGCCGAGCGGACTTCGACACATCCGAGCGGATACGCGCGGAACTCGTCTGAGGCGCTGATTTCTCTCGATCCTTCCGTCTTCCCCGCGATCCTTCCGTCATCTTGGGTGATCGTGGCGTGACCTATGCACCGATCGGCGGACGTAGAACACGCGCTACGTGCCACGAGCCGCAGCGAAAGTAACGAAAGAAACAAAGCGGTGGCGGGCGTTTAACGGGGACGAGCGCGGAGCGGTATTTTCCGCCTGGTTTCGCCACGGTGTATCGGTGAGCGAAACGCTGTACTTATTACCCGTTCGTCGATTCGTATCTTTACGACCGCCGGCTTGCCCGTACCCGATGCTTCGCTCGTTGTTAGAGCAGCTATTAAGGCTGGCGGGGTATCGCGCGACTTCTCGGTCAAGGATCCGTGATTTACTGCCGCTGAGAGTATCCGCGCGCTTCCTGGGGATTTTATTAGCGCATGCGGTGTACCGCTCGCGCGTCTGTGTACACGTGTACGTAATCATGCGCGGCTTCCGCTTCCGCTGGCGGTTCGGCACGGCGAAGAGCGGCCGAGTAGAGTCAGCATGGAATCGGAGCGTTCCGATTCTCGCCCGAATTCGGGATGCTGCGCTGCGCGCAGATTGCCTCTCGCTGTTGACATTAATGCGCGATACTCGTGGTGATCGCCGCGTGATTGGAAGCGATCGGGAACGAGCCGTGCGTCAGCGTGAATCGGCTCTCCGGCGACAGGTCGCAATTTGTGCTGTCTGTCTGGGAAAACGAGCCTCGGCCATGCGAAGCCGCGTAACGCACGAGAGCGGAACGCGGTCATTATATGTCAACGCTGCTTAAGTGTTATTCATAAGGCGTGAATAAATGACACGATCCGAAGGCGGCGCGAAATAATGTTCGTAAACCGCCGCCGCCGCCGCCGCCGCCGCCGCCGCCGCCGCCGCGTTTACGCTGACTGAATTTTCGCGCGTGGAATATTCAATGGGCAATTATCGGGCATTTGATTGGATTAAATAGTGAATCGACCTAACATTAAATATTTTCAGCGCGTATGAAATATTCCGAGGTAATGGAATTAATTCTTCAAATAACTCGATATGCCCCGATGTGCGGCGTACGTTACGACAGCGCGCGTATTACGGCCGATTTTCAAGACAATATATCAACCACGCCGCCGTGGTTTCGTTTGAATATTATCGTTATCGGCTTATCGAGTGCGCGTGGCATCGCAATGGTAGCTGAAAAGAGAATGGCGAATATTTCGATCTAAGAGCCGAAAAAGCTAATCATCAAAACGGCGTGACGCAACGTTCAAGTTCTTTCCCTCCTTTCTTTCTTTTTCCCTTTTTTTTCTTGCCACTAGGGGCGACAGCATCGGCGCGATTCCGCGTCGATTCCGCAGCGAGGCGATCCCGCATATTTTACGAACAATATTTAGCGCATCGCGTCCTGACTCGTTGCGGAATGCGTTGCGCATTCATTCCGCTCGGCTGCCATTTTATTCCCCGCCCATGCAGGCAGCCTCGAAAATCGGCGAAAAATATCGGGGGGAGGGTGGACGGAAAGTCGCGCCCTATTGAGGAGGGGCGCGCTGGGGACTCGCTGCCTGTTATTGCCCCGAAAAATTGCGAGCTTGGAGCGAAGGGGGGAAGAGAGGGAGAGTGGATTTGCAAACCCATGATCACAACGTTGATCGTCATTCTTTCGCGCGAGATGCATATATCTATCGCGAATATATCGATATCGCAATCGCTAATATCGGCGCGATTCGACGAACGCCGCTTTTCGAAACGCCGTTTCGACGTTTTCTTCTCGTCCTCGCTCCGATCGCGAATTTGATAATTTCATCCGACACTGGCGATCTCGCCCTCCCCTCGGACTGCGCGCGCTCATACTAATGAGCGTTCCGGCGGCAATTCTCGCGAGATATCAAACGAAATGTGCACATCGAACGCGCTCAGATGAGCGACCACGGCGCGAATTATCCCGAGATACGAGGAGCGCATAAAATTCGTTGAGCCGTTTATAAATTACATTACGCGCCGTTCTCCGCGTCGCGATGGCGCGCGAACTGCCGGCCGATCCGACGATCCCCGCTCTCCGTCTGCCAACGAATTTCGTCATCTTTGAGAATTTATATCTCTCATCGTTCGAAGAACGAGAAGAATATGTGTGTGTGTGTGAGAGAGAGAGAGAGAGAGAGAGAGAGACCGACGCGGCGACACCGCTCTCGTCGCTCGCATCGCGCGAAGCGGCGGGGCAGGAGCGGTAATTAAATTAATGATGCAATAATCACGCGCATCTCGATCGAATAAATAATGGCACCGTATTAATATCGCATCCGCGCCGAAGATAGGCGGATAGGCGGAAGAGTGAGCGGGGTATGCGGATATGCGGTGCGCGAACGGATGATCATGCGCGTCGGATTGCGTTTTCGCCAGCAACGAAAGCTCTGCAGCTCTCCTGTAAACGACAAATAACAATTGCCACCGTGGCGCCGGACGGCGATAACCGTGTTTGGCCGTAGTAAACATACAAACGTCACCGGGGGAGGTTTACGATGTTTTTCGTTGTCGCCGGATGGAGACGGAGGAGGGAGCGCGAGCGAGGGAGGAGAAATCTCGCTGGCGAATTATCGATGGCGGACGTTGCGGTCCGCATTTAAACCGAGCTATTTCTAATTATTTTTTAATTAGCGTTTTAATAGCCTGTTAAATCCCCGCGAGAGAATCCGCGAGAGAGGGACGCCGGATGCATTGTACGCTAAATCCCCGCCGTCTCTTTCATTAATTTATTATTCCGGTTACGGTTTATAGCGTAAAACGTTACGCGGGATGCCTCACGGCGATTATTACGTTTGTTAATGTTATGCCGGATAAATTTATTCATACATATTTCTTCATCTAGCCGCCATTATATTCCTCATCGGCGGACGCGTAACGCTTTCCCGCCAGGAACATTGAATAAACGTCCGCGTGAAAAACGCGTTTGTTTCTCTCATGGATTTTTCGGGCACGCGTTATATGCGGAACTTATTTACGGCCGCGTAAACAGCCGCGCGGCCCTCCATGTTTTCTCGATTTTCTCGATTCGCTAATCGATCTCGCAGGAATTCGGGGGATCCCCGGCTGCGACAAGATCTGCTTGCTTCGCCCGGAAGCTGCGCCTTCATCGTCCGACCGCGTCGGGACCGTTGACGGGATAATAGAGTCTCTTTGAGACTCTCTCTCTCCCTCCCCCCTTCTCTCTCCCCTGTTCCTCGTCCGCGCGCATTGCTTACTCGCTTTATACACGGCGCAACTTATATTTCCCGACTCCGCGCGCTATATATCGCGACGCGATTATTTCAATTGTACGCTGCCGCGCCACCATTCGTATCGCGATTTTATTCAGCGAAGCTTTATCGCGGCGGCGTTGTACCGCCCAACTCCTAATGATAATGACAAAAGCCATTTTCTTTCGCTTCCAGTCGACTCAATCCTTTTGCCGCGCTGCGAGTTCCGCTCCGCGCGAGCGTCGCGCCCATTGTAATTACTCCGTCAGAGCTTCTTTCCTGCGGACGACCGGGCGACCATCGACGGAATAATTTATAAGCATCGCGCTAATTATTCAACGACGGTGTTATTAATATTTCCACTGCCCACGCGGTAATACGCCTCGGCTATTATACAGACGCGACGATTAATCATCTGCACGCATTCGCGTGCACGCGCCTCGTCCAGTTCCTCGCGCGGCCGCCAAGCGCGTTTAGTCGGAAAAACTGCGTTCGGAGTGTCGCATCTTCGATTGCACGCGATCGCGATCGCGATCGTGGAGAGAAAGAGACTGCATTTGTAACGTTCGCGTTCTCGACGGCGACCAGCATTCTTCGACGAGCGGACATTCCGCCAAGGAAGGATCGATACGAGGAGTGAAGCGCGGCTCATCCACGTCGCGACCGGATAACCGGTCGAGTCACTGAAAAATTCCATCTTCCTATTCGGATATCCCGGGATTCCCTATCGGGAATAATCACCGAAAGGGAAGCAAGGAGAATTAGTCTCGACCGCTCGATCGGGTTTCTCTTCTCCGCGGCGGATCGGCAAATTTCCGGGACTGGGATTTACACGATGGGTTTTATCAAGCGCATAAAATATTCAATTATGTGCTCCCTCCTCCTTTGCCGCGGCCGAATGTAGACGTCAAAAGTTGCGATGAATATTTCGCTGTCGGGCGAACCTGCTATTAATTCCTCGCTCCTCGACGCGAACTACACCGCGCCGGCATCATCGGAGTTTTCGTAGTTTGTGCTCTTGTGACGGACAGTGGGAGATATTAATTAAACGGGGAATTAATCCTGGGGCATTATCGAGCGGATCGAGTTTTGTTTATCGATGTCGTCGCGGCGTTATCGTGGCTGTATTAGAAAATTTCACGGAAAACGACGGCGGTGACGGGATTATCGCTTCTGTGATACGTCAGTATTGTTAAATTCACCAACGGGATATTTGCATTTGTGTCCATTCTTCAGATAAATTATGCGCTCTAGGTAAAATGTTTTATTAATTCGCTCGTGATGTATCATATCGCGATACAGATATCGCGCGCCGATCGAACGGCATTGATAACGCGCAATTATTATCATTATCAAAGCTTTACTGTCCGCTAAAGCACACGAACAGCCCGTCTCTTTTTCCGTCCGTTATTAATTTCCCATTATCTCGAATCGTCACACTTTCCCTCCTCCTCTCTCTCTCTCTTTCTCGCTTCCCGTTTTTAGAATTAGCCCCTCATTGTTCAAAAAAAGGAAACAAGAGAAAAAAGAACGGCGATCCCCCGCGATATCGCGCGATCATCTCTTAAAGGTTACGCGTTATATTTTATTATTTCTATTGGCGTGATTTAGTGACTTTCGCGAGCGATAAGAATGCATTCGTCCCGCTGTTTTGCTTCCGCTGTGCCGCGAACCGAATCGTTTTGGTCTGTTTATCCGAATGGACCGCCTTCGCCGTCCAAGCAACGATATCCAAGTAACAACCGACATCGATTATCCGAAACGGTTCGGATCGTCTGCGCGTTTACGCGAGAGATATCCACCTGTGCTCCGATAATGAAACTAATACGGTTGTTATCGCGCGACCCGATACTCAAAACCGGTTATTTGATAATGCCAAGAAGCGCGCAAGGATACGTTCCAGTTATGTCGATCAGTTTCACTCGTCCATTAGAAAATCGCCAACCGCGACTCTTTCTCTCTCTCTCTCTCTCTCTCTCTCTCTCTCTCTCTCTCTCTTTTTTAGCGAATGCCGCTTGGGCTCTTACTTTTCACTAAGCGTTCGCCGCGATTAACAGTTGCTCGATTGTTCCGTTCTTTCGCGATGCGGCTCCTAAGTGACGGCTCTTCGTCGTTGTATGCGTTGTGTGCATGGAAAACGAGGAAATCTTACGATTCCAGCATCGATGAGTCACGCAAGGCACCTCGAGAGAAGTTTATGACACTGCGATCATTAGTCTTGAATAAAACACGTGTCGATGGAAATCGCCTCGAGAGAACGCATCGAGGGAGATCTCGATTAGCGATACGAGACTTGAATCTCGCACGTTTCGCGTACATTCCTCTCGACGCGTCATGCGTTTTACATGCACGCGGTTAAAGCAGATCGATAAACGAGATTCGCGAGTCCGTTTACTTACCGCCCACGACGATGAAATCGTAATAGTATCCCGGCGGGTCCGTTGGCGTTATGCGCTCGCACAATTGAGATATCTTGTCCTGGGTGCGCACCAGCGCATCCAGAATGGTCATGAACGCCAAGTACTGCGATCCCGGACAGACCTGGGCGAGACTCGGGCCGAGATAGGGTCCCGGACATGCTGGACTCACCGACAAATTATATAACATCCTGCAAACATAATGGATGTCATGAGAATGAACGGGTATTGATTCGCAATCGGTATCCGCGATGTAATCATTTTTATCAACTTTCCTAAAATTACTCTCAAATTACATATATGCGCCGTTCCTGTATGCCTCTATGCTCGTGTAGCATAAGCTTTTAACAGATAAAGATAATTTAGCATTTATTGCCGTTGATAGTCACATCCGGGAATACACGAGTTCTCTTCTTTTTCTTTTTTTTTTCATTTTTTTTCCTTTTTCTGTCTTTTTTTTTCTTTCCTATGAACTTCGTCCGTTCCTGACGATCATTATTCGCCGTGCTATCGCCGCATCATTCGCCGATGACATCCGTGAATATCAGGGAAAAAAAGAAAAAAGTGGAAAAGAAGAATCGGCGACATCGGAGGAGGAGGAGGAGGAGGAGGAGGAGGATGCGCGCATAATCGGCTCATTCGATCCATTTAACGGATCATAGAGGCGAGAATATTGCGGCGGTTGTGCAAATCCGGCGCGCGATTTACGCAGTGGACAGGCGACAGGTGAACGCGCAATTCCAGTCATCGAGCGAAATCACGTTTAATGGCGTTCAGGCGTTCAGCGGCGTCGCCCCGCGGTATTCGCGCGCTCCGCGTTATCCGGTATTCGCGCAATCTCTTTGTCATTTCTGGTCTTTTTTTCTTGTTTTTTCTTCTTTTTTGCCTCGTCTTTTCCTCCTCCCCACTCTTCCCTCCTTCCGCTGGATGGCTAAGTGTTCATATCCAGTGCTGATCGAAGTCAGGGACACGTGCAATTGGCACTTTGCGCAAAACATAAAACATAAAGTCCGGTAACGGACTTTCTCGCTCGAGATTCTTAGCTCGTAGCGAGAACGCCGCGCTTGTTCGGTGTCCGGTAATTATTTAATAGCTTCGAATCATTATCGAATAGTGTCTTTCGATATTCCGGATGTTACATGTCTTCGCGCCTCGCACATGCTGCCAGATATCGATCACGCTGATCGTCCAGTTTTTAGTTTCTTGAGTTGGTCGAACGTAGTTATGTTAATGTGTGCGATAACCTGCCACGTTATCGTAAGTTCGTCTTCGTGCGATGTTGCAATATCGCGCAGAGAGAGAGAGAGAGAGAGAGAGAGAGAGAGAGAGAGAGAGAGAGAGTGAGAGAGAGAGAGAGAGAAAGAGAAAGAGAGAGAGAGAAAGAGAGAGAGAATGCGCAAATAAATATTCGCTTTAATTACAAAATGAGTTAAATAGCATTGTAATTAACCGAGCGTGTTAATTAATTAATCCCTAATTAACGTTGCTGCTTTCACAATAGCCATTGCGCGATGCAGCGCATGCCCGGCAGAAACAAAATACGAGCCACAAAGAGTAGTCGCGACGCCGCCGCCGCGAGCGCGAGCGCAATGATTATCAAAATCGATTCGTCCTTCGAGTTATCTCCTGCGCGAAAATCACGAGTCGCGTCCCATGTGCCGGCATTACTTACATCGCGTGGCAAATTTCGGAAAACGCCGGGAAACCCTCCCTCCCTCCTCCCCTCCCACTCACACCCTCGCTCTCCCACCCGAGTCGCGTGAATCATCGTCGGCGATCGCGTCGCGCAATCCCGAGCGTCTACCGTTCGTAATATACACACATCAAATTGTTGAACGTATACGGGAAACGCGCGATGATTTACTGCAACGAGCTGCAACATGAAATTGTGCAAAAAACAGAGAGGAAAAGAGAGGGGGAGAGGAGGGAGGGAGGGGGAGGGAGGGGGAAGAGGAGGAGGAAAGGAAAAAAACATGCGATAGGTCGCGCAGCGGCGAGCGCAGAAATGAATCGATAAGCCGCCCCCCTCCCCCCCCATCGTGCTTCGCGAACTGTTTCTCGCGGAAACAGGATTCGGCTACTGCTTCGCGGCGGCGTTCGGCAATAAATATCGCTGTAATTCGGACGATTAGGTGATCTGTCAGTGGATCGAGCGGCGTGCCGGGCGAAATTGGGAGGAGAGTGATCTTGGTGATTTAGCGAGACGCGAAGCACGTTGATTGATACTGACGTTGCGCCGATGTGAATCTCCGCCTCTTTGCTCCCCCCACCTGCTCTCTTTCTCTCTCCCTCTATCCGTTTCTTTGTTGGGGGATCTCTTATTGATGCACCATGATGCAAAATACGCACGTGACCCGGCGTAGCGGCGCGGCTTTGATGCAGCAAACGGGCAAAATGTAACTGTAAGACCTCTCACCGTAGAATGCCATTTTATAATTCATCTCTCCCACTCTGGTCTTTTTCCCCGGCGAAGGTGCCCACCATGGATCACGTCGATGGATCCGGATAGCAAATCCCTTCTTTTCGCTTTGCCGATGCTTTGCGCGCTAATCGCCGCGCATCAGCTTTCGCGCGACGACGGCATGCCGCGTAATCTTTATCCGAAATGAGGATTACGTGCATCCACGTCGAGCGATGAACAACGGGCTCCGTGACGATAGGTTGGAAGTTAAGGCGAGACGTGACATTGCGCGTGCGCGTGAGTGATCGCTGAGTGCAACGGTGATGTAATTTGGTTTTCCCCTTTTTTTTCTTTTTTTTCTTTTTTTTTTCTTTTAAAGGAAATTAATTCAAGTCTATTTTTCTGTTTTTGGAAAAAAGCTCGTTAGTTATCGCTCATAGTTATCGCTTGTATGAGATATTCGAAGTACGAGGAGGAATATTTTTGTAAAGTCCGCGATAAAATTCTAATGTCTGATATGGTTATAAGGGGCGGGCGGGAGGAAGGCGGAATTAAAGAGCGAAATTAAATTAAGTCGATCGTTACAATCTTGCGCTAAAATTGTTAACGGAATTATCACGTAGGCGTTTATCGGACGTTATTGAGCGGTTGGCGTAAATATAATAATGACTCGTGAAAATTTACACAAGGAACTACATACAAACTGATTATCCATTCGCGGGCATTTCGTTTCATCGTTTCGTCATGATTTTATCCCCCGCGTATCCGCGTTTATTGCCGCAGCTTAGTTGTCATTTGAATGCGACATGGCGAATTCAACGGAACAATTCGATCTTCGTGCCGAGTTTATTAACGCATTGTGGCCGAGATACCGGTTGCTAATAACGCTCGGAATGGTCCGCCATGCCAGAACGACAGAAAGAGAAAGAAAGAGAGAGAGAGAGAGAGAGAGAGAGAGAGAGAGAGAGAGAGAGAGAGAGGGAGAGAGAGAGAGAGAGAGAGGAAGAGACATGATAAAGAGAGAGATATGATAACACGGTTGCAGTAAACGCCTAATCGCCTAAATACGACGAGAACATGACAGTCCGCATCGCATATCGCACATATTCCGTATCGATGATTGAGTTGGCGCTGACGTTGTATCACACAATGCGATATTATGCCGTACAATGTAATCCGAGTACAATGTCACGCTGACATATATAGATATACAGGCGGCATGGCGGCATAAAATATAAACCACAATTCCAGAATCCAAGCAATAAATGCCGGCTAAACTCAACAAGGTGCATGCCGTTCACGCACATGTCACATCCGTTTACACGGGCAGCCAGCGAGCGTGAAGCGCTTGGTGTCGGCAAAATGCGGAACAACTATTTCTTTGTGCACGCAATTGCGGCATGAACCGCAATGTTCTGAGCGATGGTCCCTTAACACGCGTGCACGCGTGCCGCGTTGCGACGAGAAAAGTCGCGATTAGCACGAGCGAATTCCGCTCGATCGCCGATCAGACTCGCCGGATCGAGAGGACCGATCTCCCGCTCTGATAATTCCCCCCGTCTCCCCGTCGACAAGAGAGCAACGGCTCGTTCAGAGCCGTATTTAAATCCGCTGTAAGACTCGTAAATACGTCGCATAAATACGAGCTAATATCTCGCTCTACGCGAGATGCGCGTTATTAATCGCGACGCGTCATGTATTTATCGCGAGCGAATCTGCGGGGATTGCATCGTTAGTAATATTTAACGTCACGTGATCGGTAAAGTCTCGCTTCTTTCTTTCCTTTTCTTTTGTTTCTCATTTTTTTATTTTCTACTTAAATAACATGTATTTCCATGTGCAGGCGCTAAATACGAGCAGCCGATTGTATTATCAATCGGCACGAAGTGACGCTGCGACTTCAATTGCGTATCATCAATCGTCATCGCGTGTATTATGCGGGAAATTATCTACCTTTGCGAAACGATTTATCTCCTCGCAAGGCAAATATTTTCTATACTATCATAAGCGCTCGCGGAGGAACAAAGGAATTCCCGCGAATAATTATTACGACGCGTATTCAGATACAACGAATATGTTCAAGGCAAAAATATCAATCATAAGTATCGACATGATAAGTATCGACAGAAATGAAGGCTCGATTTTTTTTCCAAGAATTTCATATGCACAGGAAAACGTTTTGAATATGATATCGTAAGCATCGCGTGTTTCTGCATTCCTAAATAGAAATATGACGCAGGCATGGATAACATTATCTCTCGACGTTATGATACATGAAATTAGTCGCGAATGAACGATCGAATAAAATGATCAGCAGGCATCAGGATATCCGGAATAGCTCGATGCCTCCTTTTTCCAGCGGCAATAAAATTCGCAGATAATTTGGCGATCACGCCTGCGCGCTGTTTCGCAGATAACGAAAAATAACGATACCGAGCTCGATACAGGCGCGCATTAATGGAATCGCGATAATCCACATCTGCGAAATCCCGGCGATCGTCCAACGGGCATCCATTACTTTAATACACCGTAACAATTTAGCGAAACAATTTGATCTCCGCGAGCAAATTATTAACGCGACGGCCGAATATCGTGAAAAGTCACGCCGCTCAAGTGCGAAACGACATCCCCTATCCACCGCAGACAAGAATAATATAATCGCACGTGTATGCATTATACAAACGATAACGATGCTATGCGCGCGCACGCGCACACGAGCGCAAACTCCGCGCTCGCCGAGCGAGTCGGCGCTCTTTCGTTCGTTTGCGCCCGCGGAATAACGGCGGAATACGCTCATTACCGAAATTAGCATCGCCGATTATTATTACGCGGTTATTATTATGTTATCGCGACGCTGCGCGCGTATTCGTGCGTGCGAGTGTGCGTACGCGCGCGCGCGCGATTACGTGTCTCTGATGCATTCATCGAGATCAAAGACAATCGGCCGACGTTCCGCGATGCCATCCGATGGAAGATGGCGAGATCAGGATTCTGATGACGCCGATCAGACGCTGACAAAACTCGCCCATCGCGCGAGTGATCGCGATTCCTCGCGAAACTCGTACGCGCACATTCGCCCGAATTAGCCGTCGCCGAATTAGCAGTCGCCATTCGAACGCCGGAGGGCGATTCGGGGAAGCGACGTCTCACGGAAGCGAGATTAAAAGCATCGCGTCTCGCTGACTAATAATCCGTTTTTGGACAGACGAATATCGGATCCCCGCAGACTGCGATAATTGGTTTAATATCATTCCTCTCGGCTTCATCCGTCCGCGGCTGGACGTATGCGAGTCGCAAAATCCGCGAAATTAAAAATTATCGCTCCGACCAGCCGATTCCTCGTCCTCGATGCCTCGCGGCGCGCATGCGACTGTAAAAATATCGATCTCGCGGGGGAAGAAGCATCAGAGATTCGGTGCTCGACTCCGTTTGCTTCATGATTCCATCATCCGCGCATTGCGGAAATCGCGGCAAAATTGCGGCCGATTATACGCAATTCGGTGGTAATCGGCGAGCGAGTCGCGTGGAATCGCGCGGCCGTCCGGTGCACTCGCGGCGAGTTTCGCGGAATCTCTTGGATGGCTTTCGCGAAATCGACGACGCCGGCTCGACCGAAGATCTCTCTCAGATAAAACGACATCCGGCAAGGGTGAACCTTGGGGCGTTATTTTACGCGCTCCTTGCGGTGGCTGCGCATTGTTCGGGCGCGTGCGCGCTCGGCCACGCGAGAATCATATTTCGCGGGGAGACGCGGTACGTTGACGAACAATGGGACTTCCGGCTTTTTTTCCGGTTCGCCGCGACCGCCGTGCCGGACCGGCGAAGGCCTCCAATAAATTTCAGCTTACCCGCCAGCGACGCGCCGCGAAGGGCGGCGTCGGTGCGAGCGCGCTCGCGTAATATCGCATCCGCGTGCGCGTAGCCGTTGCAAGTGGGAGAAGAATAAACAGACCCGCTCTCATTAACGTCCTCGTAATGTGTTAAGTAGAACGGAGTTCCTGATGTCGCTCGTGACACGCGCGCAGCGCGAGATAGCTTTTCCGAGAGACGTTTTATCGTCCTTGCCGCGCTCCGGATCAGTTCGCGTGCTAAAACATGCCCGCGAAATATTGATTGCGATATTATCATGTATCTCGTATGTGTTTTCTCTTGCAGATCTTCCTCCCTCTCTCTCTTTCTCTCCATCTCCCTGTCTATCTCCCGAACGAATTCCTGAGGACGAGAGGACTAAAGATCGCCGATGAAGAATGCGTGTTTCAGGAGCGCTCGCGAGTTCTTCTCCCGCCGGAAACGCGCAATGTCGAGATGTGCACATGAAGAACACGCTGTTGTAGACATGTGACGCAACTTTATCATGATTTCCAATTTGCCGCGCTGCGGCGGGTTTCACGGGCAAACGTCGTCGCAGTCCTACTTTCTGTATTTTTGCGACTGTCGCCACGGAGCGGCGGTACGTTTTAAGTTCGGCTTGACCGCTCTCGTTAATCCTTTTAGGCACCGACACGACCTCCAACCGTTCGTGACGGTTATTTCCGCGGCGTCTTGCATCCTCGAGTTTCCTTCCGGTGCCGTGCAAGCCACGAATTTAATCAGGCTGGACGGCCTCTTTTTAAGACGCTGTCCAAACCAGCAGACGTCACCGACGACGAGGAAAAGAAAGAAAGAGGAAGAGAGGGGGAGAGAGAGAGAGAGAGAGAGAGAGAGAAAGAGAAAGAAAGAGAAACGATCAGAGGAAGAAAGGGAGCCCCGATGAAAAAGCAGCTTTGCTTCTTGCGAGCAATTTGAGAGTTTCTCGGGGATTGGTGGGCGCACGACTATACGTCCGTTTATCTTAATTCTGAGACGGAACAGAGAGAGAGAGAGAGAGAGAGAGAGAGAGAGAGAAGAAGAAGAAACGGCGGCTTCTTTGTTCCATCGCTCGTTGTTCGGAGACACACGCTGAAGCGTCTTTGGATTTTCGAGAGGCCAGCAGCAACGTCTCTCTCGTCTCTCGCCAAGCGCACGCCAAGCGGGGTCGCCCGTATTGTATTAAACGCAGCAGCTTGATCAAAAATACAATTATCGTAGTGACAATCGAATCCGATTGAACTCTCGACAGGTTCAGCCGACAGCTTATTGTGTGACAAAGTTACCTTCGGTCTCGGTCTTAGCTTATCGCGCGAGCGAGGATACTTTATAATACCGAAGCTGATGAATTTGATGTCACGGAGGTCACGATTGCCGTTCCAAACGCTATTTGTTATCATCATGTATATCGATGGTGCTTTGTTAGTGATGGAAATTATGGCAGTACAATTATAGTAATCGCGCGGTAATTGCGACCTCAAGTCGACTATTATTATGGACACGTGTGACAAATGCGAGGAAAATAGAAGACTCAAGAATACAGGTGTTCGTTTCTTCTTGTTCTTATTTTTTTCATTGAGAACGTGTATACATATGATGATCGAAATGCGGTTGCTTTCGTCTCGCGCTTTTATTTCTTAGCTTGTACGGTGTGTACTTGAGCAAGCTATCATCTTTGAATGAATTTCACGGACGATTCGCACAGTTTTACGATATTAATCTTACTTCATCTGTAAGCCGTTTCATTAATAACGTCAGGTGTCTTTTGAATGCGATGACGCCACCGCCGCTGTCGCTGCTTGCGCAACGCATCTCCATTTTGCGTACGCCGGTATTTTTTTCTCTCCATATCTTGTTTTTTTCTTCTCTTTACTTTACGCGTACGAGCGAGGATGCGCTCCGCGCGCGCGGGCCGGATTATTCGAGGAGGCCGCGCGCGTGATCGAGCAATTCCGGATCGATAATCGTCTCGAGCCGGAACACGAGTCGATGACGCGCCGCGATCGCGTGTTGAAAAATTTCCCGCCGTAAGAGAGCTCGTAAGAATGGCCCGTGATTTCATAAAACGCGCGTTACGACGTGCCGCACGATGATGCCATCGTCGCGACGACGAAACAGCGGCGTGTTACGCGAAATAAAATCCGAGCGGACTGTCCGGGTTCGTTAAGCGAACGATTGTTCGTCGCCGGAGCAGGAATGAAAGGAAGCGCAGGCTGCCGGCGTGAAAACTCTACCGCGTCGGCTTCCGCAAAGCCGAAAATAAGAGCGGACGCGGCGCATTGTTGTCCCGCACGGGATCATTATCGTTCTCGATGAAACAAGTGCGGCTGTGTTTCCGCAAGTGTGACAACCAAAACGTGTTTGTCAATCTGGAGATTTTCATTCTATCTCGAGGCCGTGAGCAATAAAGGAGTATCGATTGCGTATTTTCGGCGATAAACACAGCGGCTGATAAGCATCGTTGCTTTCGATCAAGATCTACGCGCGGTTTTGCGTTAAATCCTTCAGCTGAGCGCAGACGCGGGCTGTTTCGATTGATCGATCGATTTCTGGTCCATCACGGCGATCGAAGAAAGACCGAACGGAGGAGGAGAATCGCGCGCCAAGTAAAGCGGATGACGGGATGTTACGCGGCGCGTATAAGCAATGCATATATTAACAAAGTTCTTATCCTTTCCGAGCGTTCGTTTGTTTCCCCATCTTCCTTTTATCCTCGGCGGACTTTAAACTTCCCCCGAGAGATACGAGTAAACACTCCGCGCTACTTGCTCGGAGAGCGAGAGAATTATTACTCGGAACTGCAAAGAGAGTCGTCAGAGGTAACGCGCTGCGATGGCCAGCGAACGTGAAACTGCCGATGCCACGGATGCGTGTGATCCCCCCGAAGAAGAGGAATCTTTTTAATTTCACGATAGTTTAATCCCCGCTTCCCGTAATAAAGTTAATCCCACACGCGTTCCGCGCGAGCGGGCGCGTGCAACTTTTGTTCGTTAATGTCATTATGGACCGCGCAATGTTGTTAATCCCTTCATGATTAAACGGGTCACACATTACCATTGTAATATTCCGCGCCGGATATAATAATATACTTTCGTGAAATATTCAATTGAAGGTAATGCAAACATCCTGTTTCCTCGCTCGGGAATAATCGGCGACGATGATGCGATAAACCTCTCTCTCTCTCTCTCTCTCTCTCTCGCTCCTTTTTTTCTTTTTTTTCCTATATTTTTTCTAATGCGATATACATTGAATCTTACATGGCTCCGCTCGAAGCACGAGACCTTGGAAAAGTTCTTCTTTCTCTTCTTTTTTTCTCTATTTTTTTGTCCCCCGAACTTTGGCGATCCTGTTAGATAGCGGAAACCACAACGACACTGATGTATGTTAATTATAGCATTTAAAGAAAAATGTTCGTTCAAAATGTACGTTTGTCTAATAAGGCCTAATGAGGCAAAATAAATAAGTCATGTACATTTTATGTATCGCACAAAATATCTTAAATTCTTCGGAATGTATGCGCATGAACGGTCGGCCCGGAGCCGGTTTGTGTTTTTACGAAATAATTTGTAAGCGAGATAATCGGTTTGAATTTACGAGCGGACAACATCGCTGATAATCACTGACAGATCCTACGTGAAATGAAGACACGTGCGATCTTTTTCTCCCTTTCGCCTCGTGCGCACGCGCGACTGCTTGGGCGGAATGTGCTGCACCATAATTACAAGCTCGCAGCGTAATACGATAGTCGGCATCTCGTGAAAAGTAACCTTTGGTAAATGTTGATAAAACAAGCAAATATTTATCACGGATCGAGCAGCAGCGGGCTCAAAAAAGAAACAACATAAATTTCAAACTGCTGAATACTTCATTATTGATTATCAAGAAATCAAGAATTATTGGAAGTTACGACTGTCATATGCGAACGAAATGCAAAGCAGTCTTCGCGAGAATTATCTTAAATAAATATGTATCTAATGATAAGAGTTCTAGCAAGGTCTCGTGGATACGTGATCTTGACATTCATGTGTACGTATCGTGTATCGAATTGTTTATGTCGAGCTGTATTTCCCTAGCTGAAGCTAGGGAGCTAATTGATCGCAAACGTGACGGCGTCACGTTACGTTACGAACTTCCGGCTGGAGAGGAATCGTGGATAGAAGAAAGCACGATTCTGCGTGATTCGCGGCGCGCACTTTCTTGCTCGACTTCGTCATCGAGTCTCGTTGCGAGCACTTGTGGCACGTGCAGGCCGACTGCGACAGGCGATGCGTTTCATTGCGTCATCGATGTCTTCATTCGCGAATTGCGAGATGCTGAAATCGTTGTTCCGTCAGAAACGACTTGACGAGTATCGAAAGAGCGGTGCCGCGAGTGCATCGCTCGCGGAATGATTATTAGCCACGCCTGGCATACTTTTCGTCCCCGCTTGCTCGTGCAATGCACTCGTTAATTAACTTATGCACAATTTCATGGTAGTTAAGCAGCGCGGAGAACGCCGCGAGAATCCCTCCAGGCAACCTTTGTCCCGGTCGCGTCCCGCACAAGGCGCGCGATTGTTATTATTAACGAACATGAATAAAATAACCACCGCGTGCATAACCCCGGCCGAAATCAGATTAGCAATTAGCCAGGCAATTATCAGCCCTGTCACCTTAATGCCGTAGACATTCAACAGATGTTACGTAAACGCGGTCGCGCCGCATTCGGAATTATCCCGCTTCGCCGCGCGCGCATCGATTCTCCTTCGTTATTCCGTTCGATGTACACGGCCGGCTGAATAATTATCATTACTCCCTCGTTTAAACGTATCGTTAGCGATCATCGATTCCGTGCGCGGAGAAAGAATTACGAGAGCTGCCGACAGACCGCGGAGATCGCGATCTCGTCATTCGTTCGTAAGCGTGCGAGAATCGCCGCGTGCAACGAATTTATTACGGAGGCTTCGCTCCTTTCCGCCCGAACTTCTCTTGGACTCACCCCTGTGCCTCCCCGCATCGCCCCCTCCGGGCAGGTCGTATTTCCCAGGACACTCGTTCTTCCCCATAACATGCCGCTGCACGTTATGAGCGTTAAGGCGAGCCTGTCGTTACGCCTGCAGCCTGTACAAATGCCTGCGTCCTCCTCTCCCCTTCTTTTAATCCGTCTCTCTTCCTCTCTCTTTCTCTCTGTCCCTTTTTACTGAGGGAGCGCATAACTCAGCGATGCGCCGCTAATATCCATGGGTTTTATCCACGCGTCACTCGCGCCTTTAGCGCCGCCCGATCAGGAAAAATGGCGAGATCGGTTATAAAAAAAGAAGCCCGCCTGATATCGGGGCCGTTAAATCCGCGAGATGTTTATCACTTAATATACATCCACGGGGTACACGCGGCGGACCGCGGCGAAAGGGATCATCGAGGCAATCGAGATCTCCTGTGGAAAGTCGCCGCCATTTGGTCGACCAGTTGCTTGTACATGTTTATGGAAGGTTGCCGCGGCCGATGTGTATCCGCGACTTTAAATGTTCAATGAGGCGGCAATCATCAAAGTATCGTTACTTTGCCTCTTCGCCGACGTTAAGTCGCGGTCCTCGCGGATTTTCGCCCCCCCGGCGAGGGAGATACCGGAGGTAGGCAGGTGACGAGAGCGGTAACAACAACAACAAACGAGGCGAAGAGCAAGGAAGGGAAGAGAAAGGGAGGCGCGTATCCCGTCGCTGTGGCAAATCCTGCCTTGCGTCGAGAAGATACAGCGAAGACACGAAGACCGACGCCGATGCAGAAATGCGCGGTATCAAAGGCTCAACGAGGAAGGGCTAAGGATATAGCCGCGGAGCTCGCTGCGGAAACCGACACTCCTCGACCTCGCGCTCTTGCGCGAGACTTTTTCCGGCCGCACGTTGCGGCGGCTCCTCTGAATTCAGTCGGGGAGATTACAATCGGCGCTGAAAGCGCAAAGCACCGAGTAAGCCAATAAAAAGACGAAGGAATTCCCAAGATCGCGGGACTCTCTTCTCCGTTCTCTTCTTTGTTCGCTGTAACTGTCGCGACGACGACGCCGACGACGACGACGACGGTCGGGTCGAAGAAATACCGTGGAAACGGTGTCAATACCAGCCATTTCCGCGTCAACGCGAACAACGAGCAACGGAAATACGATCGTGTGTATCTTTTATCAACGCGCACTCCGAACGCGGTTTGAGTTTGAGCTTACTCTCCAGATCGAAGTGATTTCCGCCATTGGACTATTAAGGAAACTCGCGGAGCGGCTACAGCTCCGATGTGGAAATGTGCCTGCGAATGTTCGCTCGGTCGGTCAATGCACTCTGGGTGCTTCTGCATGTACTCTGAGTATCCTTGGTATCCTTTTATCGCGAAATAAGCGTCTTGTTTTTAATCTTTCGACTGATCACGGAATAACGCTCGTCGGCGTAAAAACAAACGCGCGTGCAAGATTATAGCAAATGATAAAGTTTGATTTTTCGATTTCTGCGCCATCATACCACGATATCATCCAAGTCTCTCTCTCTCCCCCTCTCTCTCTCTCTCTCTCTCTCTCTCTCTGTCTCTCATTCGCTCGCTCGGTCCGCTTCCTCTTGCGCTCATTCCGCGGTAGTCCAAGAGCTTTGCTTAAGCTAAGCTTAAATAAGCAAACTGTCGCATAAGGCAGCTTCGGCCAACGCTTCCCCGCCCTCTTCATCAACTCCGCCCGAGCTCCGGAACTTTTTGGCGGGTAGTCTGTGCTAACTGCCGAGTTAACTCCGCTCGCAAGGAATATTGCCGTAAATTGTCAGCGAAGAAGCTGCGGATTTCCTAATAACGGCCTGACTGCCCGTTAAAGCCGAAAGTAAATAAGTTAAGCAAATGTGGGAGAGAGACCATCAGCGACTCTGAGTGTGGGATCTCCAATTGCGGGAAAAGGCATCTTTCGCCATCGCGACGATACATCACTCCCTCGATAGTGTCATCAAGATATGATTCACGCGGGCGAGATAACATGAAATTAAAGTCGCCTCTGCGATTCGACGTTGAAACTACGTATCTCGGTATTGGACGTCTGAATCTTGCGAGCGAGTAACGTTAATCGTCGGAATCATCGATTTATTCGTCGAAGCCACGCTCGGAAGTTTATATCAAGATAAATTGATGTACTGTGTACATGTATATAAAGTGGCAGCGATTAACGCCTCTCCGCTGTCTTCATTAGCTCCATTCGCAATTAAGAACTCTGTCGGAAAGTCGGTGCCAAGTATTGGATTATATTAGCGCGCGCTGCGCTGCGAGATAACGGATAAAGGGACGTTTCGATATTACGCGCGATATTACCGGCAGAAAAGTACATTAAAATCATGACGTGATATTCGCTCGCCGCAACCGGCGACTGCATGTTTAATATCCGTGATGGGGCTAATGATATTTTCATAAAATGAATACGTATTTCATAAGGAACATTCTTGAAATTATTTATGCTTATGGAAGAGAGAAAGAGAGAGAGAGAGAGAGAGAGAAATGTCGAGAGTGTGATAGGGCGAATGCGCATCATTCATGATTTCAACTGATAAACTCCCCGGCCCGCAATTATTGTCGCGCGTATTATCGAAGCGTCCACCATCTCGCAGTTTCTTTATCAATTTCATACGGGACGTTTTTAAAAACCGCCCTCCCACCACAAGTTGCAACTCGCGCAACGTTTACGCTTGCATGCGCGTGTGATTAGTCGCGAGAAACGCTCAATCAGCGTCGCATCGGCGCTCGCGTGTTCCGCGAGATTCGTCGGCCGGACAGGAGGAGAAGCGTGAGGAAGCCGCGAAATACTCGCGAATCGCGAGCAGATAATACCGGTCCGATAATACCGTGATGCCCGAGGGAACGTAGAAAAGCTCTCGGACGACATCGTTCGGCCATTGTTGCGGGCGTGTTCGCGCAGAACCGGAAACTCGCCCGCTAAGGTAAGATTCGTAGGATGCCGCAGATCCGATCCGTTCTTTCTTGTACATCGACCATTCCGATGATCGCGTTGCACCTGCGAGGGGCAAGGAGAAGGAGGGATGGGGGGAAAGAAGAGGCACCAATATCCGCGAGCGGAGAAGTCTCGCGTTCTCCGGGACGGGGGATGACGATTGACGGGGCCGCGAGCGCGACGCGAGCGGAACGATCCGGAAGAAGAGATCGGAGAAGCACACGGTGTTCTCGCACGGCAGGATTCGAAAGGTCGCCTCGACGAAAGAAACAAATCCCCTGCTGCGGGCTGGGGAGCGAGCCGACAATCGAATCGGGCAGCGGAGCGCGATACGATCGCGGCCAGTGTGAGTAACGATCGCATTACCGTGCTCTCTGCCAAGCCTGCCGCGCGCGGTGAGGATTATAAACGCCCGGGGTATATTGCATGCGCCGTATTGCATAAATGATGCACACGCCATGCACGCCGCGACGGCCGACTGAAACGTTTAACGACCGCGTGATTATTCCGCGGGGCGCGGGATCTTGCGGCGGCGGCGGCGGCGGCGGCGGCGGCGCCGCCCTTGAGAATCGGCTTTTACCGGCTTATTAATGCATCTCCGCCTCGCCACGTGGTCTCTTATTGCGCGTTACGCGCAACGGTTCTTTTCATGGCATCGCCTCGCGGATCCTCGCGAGAGAGCGACCGCGTTCTGCCGTCGTCCGTTAAATTCCGTGCGCCAACGAATCACGCGAGCTTCTTCGGTTCACTCGGAGTCGCGTAGGAACATACGCGCGGGCATGGGGACGGGCGAGGAAGAATAAGGAATTTACGACGGAATCACGATATCGTAGGGGCAGCATAAGTCTTTCTCGAGCTGACGCTGACGTGCGCTCGTTAGACTTTTGTAACCTGCGCGCACGCTATCGACGGAATTGGCGCGCGGTGCGATTGCGCGAGCGAGTGGCCGCAACTGCTGTTACACTTCGGTTTCCTSTCTCTTTTTTTCTCYCCYCCCYCCYCCCGCCATACGTTCCTCGATGGGGAAGATTCGTTTATTGACACGTGTTTACTTAATAAATCGGTGCTCCATTAAACGCTCGCCGGGCGCGTATCCCGCGCGGTAAACGCATCACGTTGCGGGCACCACTTGCAATTTAAAAACAATGTTTCTCCATTAACGGGGGAACACATCCCGCAGCGATCCTGCGAAAAATCAAGAAGAGCACGCGCGCTCACTCCGCTCACTCG
Source organism: Eciton burchellii (assembly GCA_020341155.1). Lineage (NCBI taxonomy): Eukaryota > Metazoa > Arthropoda > Insecta > Hymenoptera > Formicidae > Eciton > Eciton burchellii. The sequence continues at coordinate 1,500,431 of JAHMML010000005.1, forward strand.
CGAGAGCGCAACAGCTCGAGGGCCAGGCGGAACAACATCGCGGGGACTTGCCCGAGATAATATTGTCTTTGCGATCCTTGCCGAGCTTAGCGACTTCGATGCCGGGTTTAAGAACCGAGTGCACGCCAAGAACTCCGTGCCCCGGTATTTTCAACCGTAATATTTGCACTTGGCTCCGCCGCTCTCGCGGATCGTCCTGTTCTTAAGGGGACAATCGATAAAAACACCAGCACGCAGCATGCAATGATTATGCACGAGCGTGTCGATGTCTTTGAAGCGATCGTGGCCATCTTCGACCGGATGCTGCCTACTGGATACGGACAGCTTCGGTATTTTCTACGTAACATCAGAACGGCAGAACGCAGCAAGGCAGAAATTCTTGATCCACCTCTCTCTTTCTCTCTCTTTCTCGCGTGCGCGCGCTTTGATAAAGTCGATCTCGCGATTACGGTCTGCGGATACGGCGACGATCGATCGATCCGAGTTTCTCGCTGGAGCGTTCCTTTGTTCCTTGCTAAAATGGCTATTGACGTACAACATATGTAACAATTAGCGCGTGTATAGTCACGTGATCCCATCGTTAGTCGCGGGGGCACGCGGGCCGTGAATAATCGAGGTTGCCTATTAACCGATCGCCACCGCAAATGATCGAGTGCAAGTTCCGCGGCGGTTGCAACGCCGCTTCGATTAGTACTTCGATTAAAGCTAATCGCGAAACTCGAAACGCCGCTCGGCTGCTGCCCCTCCCTCCCCCCTCGCCGCTGCCTCCACCGCGACTTAAAGCCCACTTAATGAGAGGCAGAAGAGAAATTACCGGCGCCCCACATAATGCCTTAACGAGCGAGCGTGCGAGCGTGTGCGGCGAGGCGCCAAGCATTCGGCGCTTCGGGAAGCTACGCAGGGAGCGATCGGGGGATGAAACTTACGGGCGCCGTGGGATTTCTTTCCGCGTGGATTTCCCGAATCAGCCGCTGCGATGCGCCGGAACCGTCCCGGAAACGGTGCCTCGGCGAAATCCTCGGCGAAGATCGCGTCCGCGCAAAAAGACTCCCGCAACGTCCATCCTGCTCTCAACGGGATTGCGCTGTCCCGCTTAGTCCCGTTTAATCGCGCCAACGAGCCGCGATGAAATTTCTACGGGGGATCCCGAGGAATCTGCTCCCCGCGAGGGGAACTTGAGAGCTGCAAGAGCGAGGAGCCGCACGTTGCTGCGCACGTTGCTGCGCACGTTGCATGCTCTCAACGTAGTGCCGAATTCCGTGTCGTTCCGGATATCCGCTTTATCGGGATATCCCAGCAGAGCTACGGTGCTCCGAAGCCCGGCTATATCCCCCGCGAGTATCAATCTTGCCTTAAAATATCACGTCCTCCCCTCGGAACACGTTCCCGCCGACTTTGCCGTTCCCCGCCCCGCCCCGCTCGCGCTCGCGCGGATCCCTCGCCTGAGAATCACGTCCTCTTCGTAATTTTGCTAATTACTCGGAGCTCATCCCCATTTACCCGCAAGAAAATACCGCGCGCGTCATCCGACCGAGTCACCCACCGACGGACGGACGGACGGATCGATCGATCGATCGATCGATACGCAAAACGCGCGCGGAGAACGGAGATCCTCGAGCAGCCGGACTCTCCATCTGCGCGGTGCTAGCAGATTCGCGATAACTCCGAACATGCAATTACCGTCGAAGTGGATTTCGACTCCCCTCCGCCCTCCCCCCACCTCATCCCCGTCCGGCTTTACCCCTTACCGGCCCAGCCGGCGCGCTATCCACGCTCGAGGGTGGAATGCACCGAGCACTTCACTCGTCGGGCTCTTTGGCCCGTAGGTTCGAATTCAAATTTGCGAAAGCCTCCCTATGCCTCCCTCTCCCCCCCACTTTGATCGGCGTTCTCCAACGGCTTCGTAATACCGATAATGCCAATCGCAACCGGGCCGGGCCAACCGGAAATAATTGTCGATCTTCCACGCGCTTTCCGCTTCCTCTCGGCGAGGAAATTTCGGTGCGACGACGGCACGAGCGGTTCAGCTTCGCGCGCTCGCGCGCGTGTCCGATTAAAGGAATGTTGATTAAAATACACGTCGGCGCGTTGGGCGGTGAGAAGCGATCGATTAAATCTCATCGACTAATTAATTAACGACTAATGCGATCCTTGATCCACAGCTCCGTGATCGAACGCCGGACATTCGCCTGCAATTATTCTCGGGCCCTTTTTCTTTTTTCGGATTAATCGTTTAATCGATCCTGCGTCTCTTTAAATTAACGCGGACCTCTTTCAGGATCGCTCGTGCAACGGTAAATCGGCCGCTATAAGCGAGCTCTCCGCTTTGGCAAGCAGGACAGGTCGAAATGTATTCAAACGTCTCTCGGTGAGGGAGTCATTCGAACGAGCGACATTAGAGCGACATTTTCGCGCGAGTTGCCGTTTTAATTTGACATCGCGCGAGCTCGATATGTGCGATCCTTAATCGAGGCGAGCCCCCGAGCACTTACGAGATTCGGGAGCTTTACGGCTGACGAGGTGCCTGCCGCTCGAGACCATTTCCACCTGACCTAACCTTTAGTACTCTTTCCATAAAGCAAGAATGGTCTTCCATACGGCGTTGTTACGAAGAGAACTTCGAACTGCGACGGAGGGTCAAAGTACGTCGTTCCCGGCTGCCTTTGCCGGCACGGCTCCCGCGGTGCGCGACGACGAAGAGCGTTGATGACTGAAGCGGGAGGAGGTATGCACTCCGTGCTTACCTGGCTATGTCTGCTCTTAGCCGCCGCATTTACCTTTAAAACTGTCGAAAATTTACAACCTCTTCGCCCACGCCTTGCCGCCTTGTCGTGCCTCGGCTTGCTTGCCTCGCCTCGCGCGTGCTGCGCGCATGTTTATTGCAAAACTTCCCCCCCGGCTCGGTAATACCCGTTGGCGCGGTGAAAACATTTACGGAATGGAAAGTGAGATACGTTAATGAAGGGCCCGAAGGGTACTCGTTAAACCCGGGAGTTCCGCCGCTGGAGAATTTAAATGCTCGCCGGGCGGTAGGAAGGGACCAGAAAGGAAGAGAGCGCGAGCGAGCGACCGAGAGGCAAAGGGCACGGGATTAGATGGATTATGTCTGCGGAGAGCGGAGCCGGCTATCATTTCACCGGTTTTTCAGGGAACGAGAATTTCCATCTGCCACCGTTTCATCTTATAATCGTTGCCCCGATCGACCAGTCGATCGAGAAAATCGCGTTTCCACCGATCGCCACTGGATTTGAATCGTTCGAATTTAGAACGACCGAATCACGGCAGAACACGCTCTATTCTCTCGCTGTATCGTCGACTGCCTCGCGTGGCGAATCATGCACGATCCGCTCGCGATCGTTCTCGTTTTCCGCTCCATCGTCTCGGCAAGGCCGAAGGGAACCGCGAACCGGGAGACAATCTTTTCCGGCCGAATCTCTCGTCCATTCCCCGCTAATTTCCCATTCGCGTCGCGGAATCTTCCATTCAAGGCGCGCCAGCGAAACGGGGATCGTACTTGTTGAGTCGCTTAATGGATCCGGGAGCATCGCGTCGCGAACGTTGCCCCGGCAATTTTTCACTCGGCTAAGTCGCCGAAACTCCATTCGATTCCAGATTGCTCGACTTGTTCGAAGTTTGTTCCCGCTGGCGCGCCTCGCCTTCCTCGTCTCGCCTCGCCCGCGTCTTCTTCCGCCTCTCTCTCTCTCTCTCTCTCTCTCTCTCTCTCTCTCTCTCTCTCTCTCTCTCTCTGTCTCTATCGCTTGTTCCCGCGCCTCTCCCTTCCCCGCCAACGTTCTCGCGTATGAATATACGTACGCTAAGATGCGACATCGCGCGGCTACATACCGCTCCTTGATGAAAACTTTCGTCGTGACTCGTTCGCGGTGATTCTTACAAACTTGTTCTCTCCTCGGGAGACCCCGAGAGGCATGAACTTCGACCCGGCGGTAACCGAAGGGAAGAACAAGTTGCCGCGGCGACAATTACGTAAAAATCCGTCCGCTCCGCGAATCGCGCCCGGGATGGATTAATCGCCGTCGAAAATTTATTCAGCGGTAATAATCGGCGCGAGGCGAGAGGGAGAGAGGGCGAGAGAGATCGCGTATCGGTGCACGCAAGAAAGTTCCGTCCACGGTAAACAGCAACGCTGCAATTATGACGCAAAGCGCACGGTTAATCAAGTTCGAGACGGGGGCGACGTGCGCGATGCGTGCATATCTCAATTATGGCGTTCGATGCGAACTGCCAGCAAGCTGTAATATATCGCGACTGCTATCGAATCAAAGCTCCAAATCGAATTAGTCGCGTTGAAGACGCTAATTTGATATCATCGACGGCGCGACCGAGCGCGCGGAGGAGCGTATCGATACGATCGCGCAGCAGCGAGAGCTACGCGACCGTGACTCTCGTTTCGTAAGGATCCCATATCGGATCTGCTTCGCGCGTGCATTTCAGTTCCAAATCGTATTGCGTTAATTGACGAGGAAAACTCCCGCGGCGCAATGAAATATTTATTCGGCCGGTCAGCCGGCAAGCTGGAAACGGGCTCGCTAAGCCGGCTACATCACGCTGCCCTCCTCTTCAACGAACGAACGCGCGTAATTGCGTGCACCGACCCTCGTGATTAAGCTCACCGAAGTGCTCTTGATTATCGCGGGGATTAGTCAGACGAGTTCTGACCGTTTCGTTTGCCAGGTCAAACGCGCGATCGCGTCGACGGGCCGACATCGCTTCTTGCATCCGAACGCGGACGCGATCTTTGGTCTTGGCGCGATGTTTTCGATACATCGCTAATCGATCGCGCGAGCCGCGAGCAACAACGAGGATCCGTCACCGGATGCTGCATTATGATTGGAGAATGCTATTATCCGTACCTGTAGCGTACCTGTTACTCGCGATTAATAAACATTGGCGGTTCCGCTCGCGGAATTCCAACGCGTCGTAATCGAATTCCGCGGCACTCGCTGCGGCTCGCGATGCTTCTCGCCGGAGTTTATTCTCGCTCGCGCACGGAGCGATGGAGCTTGGATATTATTGAATTCGCCATGCATCACGTTAATCCCGTTGGAAGCGATCTTCTTACGTTTAAGAATTCCTCGGTCACGTCCGCAATATTCTCGTTTATCGCGCGAATTAGCGCGAATGAAACCGGAACCGTTTCGGAGCGCCGAACGCAGTCACGTAGATCGCGTTCCCGCGCGCGCGCGTATATCCGCTTGCAAAAAGCGAGGGTGGATGCCCGAGCGCTAGACTGATACCGGTTAGCAGGGAGCATGTTGAAAGCATTAGGAGGTTTCTTGCCGTCCCCGTCGGTAGAAATTAGAGGCAATCATTCTCGGCTTAACCGATGCACGCTTCGAACGGTTTTGCGCCCCATCCGTGCCGCCCTCTCCCCTCGATGAAGACGAGCTCGTCGTTCTAATAACGGCAAACCCCGGCAGCGCGTCGAGAGACGCCGCGATTGTTTTGCGAGAACACGCCGCCGTTTCGTAAAACGTAAGACGTCGTCGTCGATTCGCCAAATTGCCGGCCGCCATGCGACTGCTTGCGCTCGTGTAATTTCACTTGCGTTCAAGATTCTTATAGGCTTTATTCTTTGTTTGGAATTTTGGACACTCGGAAAAACCCAATGTAAGCAACGTGTCAAGCATGTGTCGATGATGAGTCCCAGAGTAAGGGACGTAGGTCGTAAACCGTTGCTGAAATAAAGAGTATCGCCTTTTCCTCGACAGTTATCAGGCGCCTGTATCCTCAGTGTTGCGCGAGACATCCGAGGCAACGGTCACTTGCTTCAGAGTAAGAATCGAAATACTTTAACTGCTAATTCGTTTGCCAATTAAAAGAAGGTAAAAAGGTAGATAGTTATCTATGTCTCTTATCTTTACCCGTCACACTATCCAGAATCGGCATAAATAAATATTTGAGCAGTGTGGAGCGAATTTATATCGAAGGCGCTCTAACAACTTGTGTAATTGCAAAAGATCCCCTTTATCGTACAGGGGCGCCATTGTCATCACAACGACGTCGTGGAATACGATGAATACACGGGCGCATGCATTTTGTACGCGTATCATTGATCAAAAAGTTTGGAAAAGTTGGCCGGCGAAATCGATGCCCGCGTCAATGCGGGCCTTTCAGCGACTCGTTTTTTCCGTGTGCCGGTAATATATTCGGGAGCGTTCTATTTGAATGTCTTGTGCTAGTTACGTATGCCAACTCCGTCCAACTAACGACCCCGATTTCTCCTTAATTAAATACAATTCTACCTATAGAAATCTGCGCACGATCCCTCTAAACTTCCTCCGCATTAAATTACGTTTGCTTCAAGAGGTCGTCCAAGTAGCTTTATTAGCCGCCGGTTAAATTATGCATTCTTATCTCCGCCGTAAGAAATTTTCGAATAATGCGCGTGCGAGAATACGAGCATCTATTTTACACACACGTAGCACACGTAGAAATGGGCGCGATCCCGAAGGCGCGATCGATATTGCAACTGCACGTCGTATTCGATAAATCTTTATTAGCAGGATGATTCATAAAAGATCACGACGGAAGCGAGATGACTGTCTCCGAGACGGTGGAATATTTTTATCACAACAGAATGGGAATGGAAATTAATAATTTCTTTCTCAGTCTTTCCCGACGTTGAAGACATTGAAATATCAGAGAGTCTTCTTTCGGATTGAATGGCTTTCGTTGAGGAATCGCCGTTGAGGAATGGCCTCGCCGTTGAATAACAATCCATCCGTTACGACTTTTGAACTGACGCGACCGACGTATCGGAACGTCAATGCAACGTGTCGTAACATTGCGGCGATGCTGAAGTAACGCGAGAACGACCAGAACGGACGAGCCGGAAATAAATGCCCGGCGCACTGCAGCTCGTCACTAAGGCAGATTACTAAGGCAGAGCATCGGATGTGGAACGAGGGAGACTCGACTGTTACTCTCTGGAAAGGTGGAAAGCGTGAAAGATCGCTTTCCTGCGGGAAAGTACTTTCCATTTAATCACGCGGCCGACTAGCCGGTACGTCTGGCGGGGCGCGGAGCGGCCCGGCGCGGCGTTAATTGAATTAGAGAATGGAATTAACTTAACAATTTCGTCCGAATGACCTTGTGCAACCACGACGATTATCTGCAATCGACTCGCGTCTCCTACTCGTGGAGATATATTCGGTATGGCTCGTTATTCGCGCGTGTATTTCGTCCACCTTAGCCTTAGCTATTAATCCGATAGCGCACTTTTAACACGTCGCCGCCGCGCGCGATATATCGAAGTCGAGTCGGAATCGCGCGCAGCGCGCGCATTACGAAGAAGAGGCGCCGCCGTGCGGTAACCAGCACTCACGCTGATGAAATTACATTTGGGATTCACCTGCAACTCGCGCGAGCGCACACAATCGCGTACGCGGCGATCTGCCTCGCGTGGGAAACGCGCCGCTTGTATCCGCCGCCCCGCGGATTTTTCATTCCTTCACCATTCCGGCTTATCTCCGGCGCGAGCGAGCGACTTTATTTACCTTTAATTACATCGAGCCGCCGTCGTCCCACGCTCGACATCTCTCTGCGCGATAACGCGCGCCTTAATGATCGCTCAAGATCCAAATACGATGTCGCGCTGAAAAGTAAAACCACGGCGAGCCCTCCCACGTGACTCAATTAGAACCTTATGTCAGCGTTCGCTGTACGCCACGCTTGAGATCCGCGGAGTAACGAGGACGTACATCCGTTTACTTCAAATGCGGAATCCGAATTGACAACTTGACAATCGGCTGCCAAGGTCAGCCTTCGTCAGCAACGCGAAGGTCGCGAAGGCAGAGAAACAAGCAGGCAGCGCGCGACTCGTCACTGATGTTGTTCGAACGATAACATCGTTTGTATAATCACAACCCAGCTGAGATTTCTCTGCCCGGATCACTCGTTGGTAGGTTCGAGGTCAGGGAAAGGTCAAATCGTGGCAGTTCCTGCCAGATTCTGCACTAGATCTTGCGCTAGAAATTTGAATATACAAATAAAATACAAGCCTGCTGCTCGCAATGACTCGTAGGCTGCTTGGATCGATGTTCATCGGTGAGCAGAAAGTTGGTAGATGTTGCAGAACGGACAGCAAGCAGTGTCCAAGTCCCTTTCATAATCGTCTTCGACAATTCCGTCGGCCGGATTAACGCACAAGCCGTTTCGCGGTTATTTCGCCGATTAAGAGGCGACTCTCGATACTCGGAAGTTTGATTGCATCGTCGACGATTGCAACGAACGCGTGTCGTTCGTTTTTCTTGCTTTTTTCTCTCTGAGATTACAAGCGCGCGTTTTACAAAGTAGAGCAAATGTCGTTACGTTTATGCGAATAATTGCGCTATCGCTTTTCCGTCGCGGCCAGTTAGAACGAAGCGTTGCATTATTCGTTTGATTGTTATATAGCATGTAAATGCGGCTTATTGGAAAACGGATTCCGTCAAGCTTTCCTGCGAGCTCGCGTTGTGAAATTTGCAACTGTAAAACGTTATCATTCACGTCACGCCATTTATCGTACGTGTCATTCTCGTTTCTTTTATCGAAGGCAGCGTGGAAATAAACTTGGCGCATTTTAAACTTCCAAACGGTCCATATTTCTCTATATAAATATTATTCGCCACAAGAGACGAAGCAAAGCGCATTCACGCGCGAGGATTGAAAGCGATTATTCGACATCACGGCACTGCAGACGAGAGGCAATCGATGATTATGAGAGAGAACAGCTGGAGATCGCCGGATGTTGATACGATTTTTTTTTTCATCCTACCGTTGTCTCGGATTTAGCGGAACGATTTATCCCAAGGAACACCGCACGGCCGATTAAACTCCCGGGAATAATTCGGGCGGACGAGCGTCACGCGCTTTTTCGATACACGTCAAAATCGACGAGCGCGTCGCGACGCGCGTCACCGCGCGATTGCGGTCCCGCGTTAATATCAATTCGCGCGCGATAAAATGCGCAAGTCGGACGCGCGTCGAATGCACGCACGGCGTTACGTCTATACGGAACAAATCGCGATGTTATCTCCGGCGACGGAATTAATTATTGGAAAGCGCCGGACGGTCAATTATTCACGGTTTTAATTAGCGTCGCAACCGCTTCTATTGCGCTCGAGTATTGTCGTTTCCCCCGCCCGCTGTCGAACGTAGTTTAATGCCATCGGTGGCCAACGCTCAACCGTCCGCGTTTATCCGCGTGTTTCGCATTGTCTTCATTTATCCGGCGCTCGTACGCTCATTGTCTCGCGTCACGAGCCATCCGAACGCTGGTCAACGCTGCGTTCTCGGTGCGTCCTGCGGAAATTGCCGGAGACCAGCGGCGGCGCTTGTTTTCGGCAGGAAGTGTCTTTCGCGTGCGATCGCACGTGGAATGAAAAACCAGAGAAAGGGAGGGAAAAAGAAAGAAAGAAAAAAATAGGTAAAAATAGAGAAAGGAGAAAAATCCTGCCGGTAGATAGGCAGCATCGGCGCAACAAGCTGCACTGACGCGGATCGACCGTTATCGCACGGTCGTAATGGCGGAACAACACTTTTCATCGGCTCGGCCGTTCTCGCTGAATCCGGACGATCGTTGGATTCAGCGCGAAATCCATATTTGACATGTTTTACTGGCAAAAAGCGGAAATATCAGCGGCCACACGCTGCACAAGAGCGCGCGGCGATCCGGCTGGCATTCACGACAACGAACACGAAAAATATCTTTCTTTTCTTTTTTCCCCCCTCAAACAAATCGGGCGACCGCGGATTCTCTCTCTCTCTCTCTCTCTCTCTCTCTCTCTCTTTTCCTTCGTCTCTTCCAAAACGCCGCACGGCCATTTATCACACGGCATTGCGATTTTTTCTTCGCCGTGGATTACGATATAAGAATCTTGATATAATTACGCGAATATCGAGTGCGGCGTAAAAAGGAAATGAAACGGTAGCCCGGCGTCGTGTTCGAGGCGAGCGGAATCGCTTATTGCAAGTGGTCGCAAGCGGCGGCAACACATGGGGAATAAAACTGCGCCGGCATCTTTGAATGTGGCTCTGGCTCTGGGGAAAAGAAAATAATAAAAGTCGGCAAGTCGGCGAAAACAAACAGCCCAACTCGCGCACGGAATCGCCGATAACCCGTGCCGGTGCCGCTTGTATCGGCAAAATAGCAAGCTCGGGGGTTCATTTGTCCGAAATTTATTTGCCCGCCCTTAATCGTTCCGTTGCGCCGTGCTTCCTGCTACGAAATTGCTCAAAGAATCGCTCGATGCTGTGCCGAAGAATAGAGGAAAATAACGATCAATTCGCTTCCGCGCGCGCGCGCGCACGTTTACGGAAGAAACAGAGAGAGAGAGAGAGAGAGAGAGAGAGAGAGAGAGAGAGAGAGAGAGAGAGAGAGAGAGAGAGAGAGAGAGAGAGA